>KZ112655.1:0-25728 GCA_002120305.1 Hypoxylon sp. CO27-5 | reverse complement strand
TTATTATTATTATTATTATTATTATTATTATTATTATTATTATTATTATTATTATTATTATTATTATTATTATTATTATTATTATTATTATTATTATAGCTATAAATTCATTTAACCTTATTTGTTATTAATAATATAATAATATTTTATTATTTCCTAATTTAATTTTTTATATTTTCTCCTTTACTATTAATAAAAGTACCACCTTATATATTAGTAATAACCTTTTCTTTAAGAATTATTTAATAATAATTTTTATTTTATTTAAAGCTATTAATACCTTTTTATAATTTTTATATAAATAATACCTTAGGTTTTAGCCGTTAATAAAGTATTTATTTTATGCAAATATACGATTAATATTTTATAATTATATAATATATAATTTCTTTTCTTTTATATTTATACTTAAATATAATTATATTAAATATTCTTTTATTAAATAGGAATATTTTAAACTTAATTTCTTATATATATTTATATTAAAGTTATTATTTTATATTTATATAGTTTATAATATTATTTTTTAATTTTTATTCCTTTTAAAATAGTTATTAATATAAATATAATTTAATAATTTTTTATTTTTATATATATTCTCTTTTATTCCTTTATTAATATATTCTTTAAATAACTATTATTAGCTAATTATTTTATTATTATAATTAAAGTAAATTATTATTAATTTACCTTTAACCTATTTATAATAACTTCTTTTATTTTATTTAAGCCTTTTTCATTATATAATTATTTTTTCTTTTATTTCTTTTATTACCTTATTAAAGTTATTAATTTAAGCTTTAAGTTTAAATTTAATTACTTATATATTTAAATATAAGTTAATAAATAAATATCTTATTTTATTTGTAAAGAAATAAGTGAGACAAAAAGGATAAAACCCATAGGTCTTATATTTATTACCTCTCGTTTATATAAACGAAAGGTTTTTTTAAATTTTTCATGCTTTAGTTTTTATATTAGTTAAAGTTATTAATCATTTATTATTACTTAGTTTACCTCTTTTACAATTTTAAAGCTTTTTTTAAAACCGCTTAACAATTACAATGGTTAACAAAGGAAAAAGACCGGTGGGAAAACCTTTATAAGATTTAAAAATATAGGTCTTATCCTTTTTATCTCACTTATTTCCTTATAAATAAAATAAGATATTTATTTATTAACTTATATTTAAATATATAAGTAATTAAATTTAAACTTTTATGGAAATTTCCTTCGTTAAAATAATGTAATTAAGAAACTTAACTTTTATTTTATAAAAGTTACATTTAAAAAGGTTTGCGAAAAGTTCGAGTATAGTTTAATATATATTACTTATTTTTTATAAATATATTATTTATATAATATATAATTTATTTATAATCTTTTTTACTTTATTTATTTTATTAATTATATATTAAGCTATTATTTTAGAAGCTATAATATTTTATATAACTTTAATATAAATTCTTTTAACTTATAAAATATTATAGCTTTATATATTAGTTATAAGCTTTAAAAGTATATTTTATTATCTTTTTATTTTAATCTTAATAATTTTAAAATACTTTTATTATTATAACTTTTTATTAAGCTATATTTTTAAAAAGTAAGCATTTTTTAAGGATTTTATAATAATATTTTTAAATATTATTTTTTATTTTTTAAAGAAATAAGCTTTTATAAAATATATTAATTTACTTTTATATAATACAAAGATTATTTTATAATAAGCTACCTAATTTTTGCAAATTTTATAAGCTTTTTCTAATTTTCTACAATTCTTTTTAATACTTTTTAAGGTTATTAAAAGGTTAATATTATTTATAAAGTCAATTATTAAAATATCCTTTTATTTTAACTTCTTATATAATATAATAATATAAAAGATAAATTATATTAATAAAAGTAAAAAACTTTATGATATTTTATTAATAATTTAATAATTTTTTATTATTTTATTATTAAAGCTTAATTATATTTCTTTTTTTTATTATAAAATTTTTAACCTAATTTATAATTTATTGTAAAAATCCGTTCTTTTTTAATATATAACATATTTTATATAAGATAATATTATTAAATATTCCAAAAATATTTAATTAAAGGAATAAAACTATAATATTATATTTTTACATAAAATATACTTTTTTTATTATTATATAAATTATTATTTCTATTAATTTATAAACTTTATTCTTTATTTAATCCTTAAATAGTAAATATTTTACCTTTATTATAAAAATTATTTATATTATTATAATTTTTTAATTAATTTTTTATAATATTTAAGAAAATAATTAGCTTATATATCCTTAAAAAAGTTTTTTCTTTTATTAATTTCTCTAATTTAAATAATAATATTATTAAAGATTTTTAAAAGGTTTTTAAATAATAACTAAATATATTAGCTTTTTATAAGCTTTAATAAATCTTATTAGTAATTTATTTTTATTAAGGGCTTTTTAAGCTTTAATATTCTTAACTCATTTCTTTATTTATTTTTATTTTATTACTTTTAATATATAAATATTCTTTTAGCTTTTTAGCTAATATATTTAATAAATTAGTTTAAAAGTAAAAAAAAACAATTTTAATAATAATATATACTTATTTTAATAGTTTTATACCTATAGCTTTTCTTAAAAGCTTTTTTTTAGTATAAATAATTAATTATCTTATTATAGCTACCAATCTTTTAGCCTTATTTATTTCTTTAAGGTTTATAATTTCTTATTATTATTTAAGGCTTTTATTAAAATCTTTTTAAAGTAATTTCTTCATCTTAAAAATAACCTTTTTAAAGGTTTTATTACTTTATTTTAGCTAATTTTATAACTTATTTATATATTAAATTATTTATTTCCACTTTAATTTAATTATTTATTTCTTAGCTATTTTTACCTTTATATTTTACTATTATATTGCCCTTATATAAAATATTTTTTATTTTAAAATTATTACTATTATTGTTTTCTAAAATTTTATTATTAAATATTACATATATTTATCTATTTTAGCTAATATATTAAAGCTTTTTAAAATAGTTAACTTCTTACTTTTTAGAATTATTAAATCTTTATTTAATTCCTTTTAAACTTTATTATTAAGGTTTTTATATTTAGTTATTAGTTTACCTTTAGGATATATGATAATTTCTTAAATTATATAATTAAATCTTTTTTAATTTAATACTTTAAGTAATATATTATATACTTTCTTATTTATATATACCAAATTAAGTATAAAGTTTTTTTAATTTTATTATCTTTTAATAATTATATCTTTAAGCATTATAAGGATAAGCTATTAACATAATATAAATATTAATAACTTTTTTAGGTTTTTAATTACTTATTTTTTATTATTTTATAATAAATAATATATATTAAAGTTATTTATTACTATATTTTATCTTATAACTTTTTTATTTAATAATATAATAATTAAGTTTCATTTTATTATATTTTATAATTTAATATAAATTAATTAAATTATAAATTTTCCTTTAGTAATTTATAAGTTAATTATTACCTAATTATATTCCATTTTACTTTATTAACTATTTTTATTAATTTTTTTATTTATATATAAAATTACTTTTCTTAATCCTTTTTATATTATATAATAATTTTCTATTTATAAATAATAAGATATATTATTAATAAAATAAAGCTTTTAAATTATGATTAATTTATTATTATATTAATTCTTTAATACTTATAATATAATTACTTTTATATTTATTATATTTTAATATATTATTTTAATTTTATTTATTATATACTTTTAAGGTTATAAAGATTTTCCATATTTTATGGTTTTTTTATAATTAATTTTAAGCTTATTTTTAGCTTATAATAATAGTTAATAAGCTTTTAAAGAAAATATATATTAAGGATAATTCATTTATTATTTAAGCTTTATTCCTTAATTTATATGGCTTTTTTTCTTTATAAAATATTCAATTATATTTTATTAAAATTATTTATCTTTAAATTAAATATAATATATTCTTATTTTATCTTTAAAGATTATAATCTTTAAAATATAAATTATTTCATAATAAGTATTATATTAGTTATATTCCTTTCCTTAAATTAATAAGATTTATATATGTAAGCTTTTTTAATTTTCCTTTTAACCTTTTAAACTATTTTACATTTAACTTTTTATATTATATATTTCTTATTATAGTTATAACATTAAAGTATTCCTTAATAATTATAATTACTTTTTTATAAGCTAATCCTAAGTATTTATTATATTTAGCTATATATTTAAATTTATAATATTTAAAATATTATTTAGCCTTAACTTCTTTAAAAAAGTTTTATATTAAAAAATTTATATTTTTTAAATTAAGTTAATAATATATAGTTATTAAGTTATAAGTAAATTATTAATTTATAAATTAAAAGTAATATATTTTACTTTAAGATTTTTATAATATATAAGCTTAATTTTTCTATTATAGTTATATTATATATTTTAATTCCTTTAAGGAAGTTTATAAACATTATATATACATTTTATAACTTATTTGCTTTAAGGCTTTTAACTATTATAATAAATAATTATTTTATAATTATTATTTATATTTTAAAGGCTTATTATATTTATTTCTATTTTCCTTATATATAATAATATTAAGTTTAAATATAAGTATTATATTTTTACTTTATAACTTTATTATAATTATAACTTTCTTACTTTTAATTAACTTATTTATTATTATTATTATTTCTTTAATATTTTTTTTAATTAGCTTTTTATTTAACTAAGCTTTTTTAATTATTAATTTCTTAAATCTTTTTATAAAAATAGCTATTATTAAGATTTATTAATTAGGGTTTTTAATGGTTATATTTACTTAAGTTTATATAGTTAAAATAATATTAATTTATCCTTAAATTATGAGAATTACTATTTTAATAGTAGTGCATTTTAATAGTATCCCATATTACCAGAATTGGAGAGCGGTGAGCTATTACCACTAATCGGGCGGCTCTCTTAAGGAGCTATACAAATCTGCCAATAACTTCGGCAGTACAGGGTTTATTTAATTGAGATTTATATCCTTTAGAAGAGCTAATTAAGGCGATTCTGGCAATATAAGTTTCATCCCGGTGCACTCCTTTTTGGGCGTGGAAATTAGCTGAGAAGGTGGGTGGCAGCTAAAGAGCCTTATATCACGTGGCAGTATCACCCTGCCAACATACGTACGTATAGACTGAATATCTGACTGAATTAGACTGACTGAATTAGACTGACTAGTCGAATTAGACCTGTTGCAGCTGTTGCGATAGCTGTGCTAGGTGGTCAGGGTACACGTGACATGAGGCTCTAAGCTGCCATCCACCTTCTTAGCCAATTTGAACGCCTTAAAGGGGGTGCACCGGGACGATATTTATATTGCTAGAATCGCCTTAATTAGCTCTTCTAAAGGATATAAATATTAATTACTTATATAACATACTTCTAAAGTTATTTGCAATTATATATAGCTTTACGAAAAGGACTAAAAACGTTGTATAATTAGTAGTAATTACCCATCGTTTTTTAAATGTGATAATATAAAATATTATTAAAATGTTATTTTAATAAAGCTTAAACTATAAGTTTAAAATCTTTATACCTACTTTGTTATAAAATTTTTAAGCTAATTAAAAAAGATTATAATTTTTATAAAGATTTTTAAACATGTAATTTAAAGTAACTTAGCTTAAATTAACATTTTTTAATTATTAACTTTTTTATTAACTTTTTTATTAAATATATATTAAATTTATATTTATTTAATTAAATAAATATTAAATATTAATTATATTAAAAAAATAAAAAAGCTAATAATTAATTTAAATATAATTTAATGTTACGTAATCGCTTTTAATAACTTTTAATAAAGCTTTTATTAAAACTTTTAATATAATTAATTAAATATTTTTAATATTATTATAACTTTAATAACTTTAACGCTTAATATACGCACTTAAATTATTTTTAATTAATTAATAAAAAAAAGGAGGAATTTTATATGTTAAATATTTTACTTTAAAATATTTTTTAAAAACTATTTAATATATAATTATTAAATTATAAGGTAATATAAATAAATATTTTATTAAGTTTAAATTAACATTTATCTTTTAAAATAATTAAATGTTTTCTTTTAACATTTGTAATATATTTAAATTATCTTTAATTAATTAATAAAAAAGATAAGGAGTTTTATATGTTAAATCTTTTACTTTAAAATATTTTTCAAAGGCTATTTAATATGTGATTATTAAATTATAAGGCGATATAAATGAGATATTTTATTAGGTTTAAGTTAGTATTTATAATTGAGAAACTTCTTTTCCTTAATAGCTATTATATGCTTAAATTAAGCTTAATAAATATAAAAAAAAAATAAGAAGTTTTATATTTAATATATTTTACTTTAAAATTATTTTTTTAAAACTATTTAATATATAATTATTAAATTATAAGGCCATTTAAAATAAATATTTAAAAAAAGTACACCTATTTTTAACTAAGTAACCTTAAGCTAAGTAGGTATAACTTAAACCTTAATTCGATTATTAAGCCATAAATGCCTTATAATATACTAGGCATGGACTAACGGTTGTGGCTTAGCAAGTATAACCTAATAATCGAATTAAAAATCTAAGCATTAAAATAATTAAAATGCACTATTATTAAAATAATAATTCTTTAAATTATTAGCAATATATTTGCTTATTTATTTATTATTATATAAATTAAATTAGCTTTTATTATTATAATTAGCTTTTTTATTTCCTTTAAGTTTGTAAATTTAATATATTATTATTTTTTTAATATATTATTACTTATAAGCTTTTAAGCTATTTCTAAGATTTTTTCTTATATTTTTTTTTACTTTACTTTTATTATTTTCTTTTATTATTTTTATTAATTTATTAAATAATATTTTAATTATATTAATTTTATTTTAATTATATTATTACTTTTTTTTATTTTTATTTTTATTTTTATTATTATTATTTTTTAAAGTATATTATTAGTTTATATACATTTTAAAAAAGATATATATATTTTTTATTACCACTTTTTAAATAAAAGTTTTATTATTTTAATAATATTAAATTTTAATAGTACCTTATATTATTAAAATCGATAAGTAATAAGCTATTATTATTAATCGCACGGCTTTTTTAAAAAGTTATACATATTTATTAATAATTTTAAACATATGTTAAATACGCATTTAACTTTAATATCTTTTAGAAAAGTTAATTAAAGCGATTTTAAAAATATAAACTTTATCTTAGTGTATTTCCTTTTAAATAGAAAAATTAAGTAAAAAAGTAAATAATAGTTAAAGCTTTATATTACGTAAAGCCTTTAAGCTAACCTTAAAGCATAGCTATTATAACAGGTTTAATTTAATTAGTTTAATTTAATTAGCTATTTAATCAGTTATTTAATCAGCTATTTAATTTATACGTACGTACGTATGTAAGTGTGGTAAGGTAATACCATTAAAAAACATTATATAATATAAAGCTTTTTAGCTATTATTTACCTTTTTAAACGATTTAAACGCTTAAAATAAAATATATCGAAATGAAATTTATATTGTTAAAATTATTTTAATTAACTTTTCCAAAGGATATAAATCGCAATTAAATTAACTTTATATTATTAAAATTATTTGCAATTTTATATAACTTTTTAAAAATAGCTTAAAACGTTATATAATTAATAACATTAGCCTATTACTATTTAAATTTAATAAAGTGAAATATTATTAAAATTCGATATTATTAAAATAACAAAACTCTTAAATAATGTTTTATATAAGCATTTAAGCGATAATATAAGCGTGTAATACTTTTATTTTAAGTGTTATTTAATATGTTTAAAATATTAATGCCTTTTTATTCGAAGTAAATTATTCGAATTAAAAAGTTTAATCGTTTAATTTTCTTAATAAAAATAATTAAATATTAATAGCTTAATAAAACTTTATATATATAATTAAAAGTATTTTAATTTTTAATTAAAATAATAAAAACTGTTTATATAAACTTTCCTTACTTATTAAATATTACTAGGTGTTATTTATTTAAAATAATATAAAGTTAACTTTAATTAAAGTAATTAAAAGTAATAAATAAGCTAAATAATTAAAAGCTATTTTTATTAAAATACGTAAAACTTTTTAAAAAAATATTTTTAAGTTTGTTAATTATAATATTATTAAATACGGAAATATTATTAATTTAAAATAAGTTTTAAAGAAAAAGTTCCTTTTAATTAAAAAAACTTAAAAAATATAAGGCTTATATTATTATAAAAAACTTTATTTAAAAAAGGTATTAATTATAATAAAATAAAAATAATAATTGTTAAAGTTATTTCTTAATAAGTTTTTATAACATTTATTATAATTTAAGCCTAGTATATAATATAAGTTAACTTTATTATCATATCCCTAAATAATAACTTAAAGAAACAAATCTTTATATATTAATTTCCTTGTTTTTAAAAATTATTCTAACAAATTTCCTATTAAAGTTAAATAATATAAGTATATAGTAAATAAAATTATTAAATTAATAAACCCGTTATATGGTTTAAAATAAGCTAATATTACTTAGTAAATTAAATTATGCCGGTTTATAAATAAATATGGCTTTATTCCTTTAATATTAAATAATATTATTTATATTAATAAAAAGTTAAATATTATTATCGTTTTATACGTAAATAATTTCATTTATTTAACCTAAATAAAAAAAGCTTAAAAAGGATAAATAAAATTTAAATAAAAAATTTAACTTAAAGATTTAAGAAATATTAATTAATTTTTAAATATATAAATCATTAAATTAATATTAATAAATAATGTAAAAATTAATTAAGTAAATTATATTAAAAAGGTGTTAAAAGAATTAATCTTTATTATAAATAAATTTATTTTTATATCCTTTAATTTTAACTTTCTGTTTAATATTATATAATATATTAATTTAATAAATAAGTAAAAAGTGTATAAGTATATATTACTCTTTAAATATTATAACTTTCTAGCTTATATTTTTTAATTTAACTTAAGCTTTTTAATATTTACTGAAGTTAAATTTATATTTAATCCTTTTCTTAAGTATTTTATTAAAATTAAAAGGATTGGTAAATATTTAATAGGGGTAATAGGTAAAAAGATTTAATATTAAAAACTAGATAATTCTTACCTTTATTTAAGATTTAACAAGCTTAATTTATTTACTATTATAAATATTAACTTAACAAAAAATATTAAAATTAAATATTTAACTATTAGCATTATCTTTTTTATATTAAGTAAATTAATTTTTTAGTTATTTTAACTTTAAATAATTATTTCTAAAAATTTGTTTAAGGTAAAGTTTATTAGTTTAAGTAAGTGCGTTAATAATGTCGTATAAATTTACAACTTTTTAATTAAGTTAAGTCAAATACTTAATAAGCTTATTATAATATTTAAAGATAATATTAAAGCTATAAAGTAAGTAAAAAGCATGGCGATAAATAAAAAGAACAAACATATTTAAATTTAATACTTTTACTTATAACAAAAGATTAAAGCTAACCACATTAAGTTACAATACATATTAAGTATTAAAAACCTTACTAATATATTTATTAAGCCATTAAATAAAAGTAATTTTAATCGAGGATATAATCTTTTAAATTTAAACCTATTTTAATAGTTTATTTATTTATTACCTATTAAATTAAAAAATGTATAAGCAAAGAAGTTATTATACGCTTTAATATAAACTAATAAAAAAATATAAGTTAATACCTTAAATAAAACAAAGTTTTATTTAACTATATTAAAGAAATAAATTGGTATTAATCCCTTAAAAATAAAGCTTAAATTATTAAATTAAAACTTAAAATCTTAATCTTTTATTTTATTATAATTGCTCTCACTTATAATATAAAAATCGTTTTTTAAAACTTTAACTAAATAATTTTATAAACCACTTAAACTTTTTACAAAATTAATCCTTACCATTATATTATATATTATATAACACATTATTTTATTAATTATTATAACCCTTATTAATCCTAGCCTTAAACTTATTAATAAAATCATTAATAACTTTTATAATAATAAACTTTTATTTTCTTATTATCTTTTATATAACATTTACTCATTTATTTACTTTATTTTTATAACTTATTAAAAATATTATAATTTATTATTTTTTATTAAATTTTATTTTAAACTAATAAACTTTTTATATAACAAATTACCATTATAAATTATATTTAATTAAATCCTTCCTATTATACTTATATTTAAATAAAATAAACTATAAATCTTATTAACAAGCCTTACTAATTAAAATATAAGTTTTATTAAAAAACTTTAACATTTTCATTTCCTTTTTTATTTTATTTATAAAGTTTAAAAAAGCTCATTTACATATACACATAACTACCTTAATAATTTGTAATTTATTAAACTTAATAAACTTTTTCCTTTTAACATAACCTATTTCTTTTTAAAAAGTATAAAAGCTTTTTAATAAATATACTAATTACCTTAATCCTTTAAATAAATTTCCTTATTAATATTAAAATTAAAATACTATTAAATTAACTTATACTTTTTAAACTTAAACTTAAACTTATTCTTATCCTTTTTATACTTAACTAAAATATGCTTTTTATATTAATAATAATTAAACTTTCAATTAAAATTAAATTTAAAATTTAAAATATTTAAATCGTTACTATTATTAAAATTAAAAGTATTATTATTAAAAAAATCCAAATTATTAAATAAACTTATATCCTTAAATTTAACTTTAATAAATATTTTATTTTTACTTTAACTTTTACTTTAGTTTTTAATTCTTAATATAGATTTATTGTAATTATTATTATAATTATTATCATTATTAAATTTAATAATAATTTTTTAAATTTTCATAACATATAATTATTAATTTTAAAGATTTATTATAACTTTATAATAATCTTTTTAATTCAAATCTAAGGTTTTTTGCTTTACTTATATATTTCATTTAAAACTTCCCTAATTCCTTTTATTTATAGCTTTAAAAATATTTTAAAAATATTTTTTAATTATTACTTTAACTATTTTAAATTAAAATTACCCATTTTTAAAATTATCTTTTTAATTAAATTATACAATTATAATTTATAATTTACTATTACAATTTATATAAAACAAAGTTCTTTTTACATTAAGGTTATAATATTAATCATTTCCTTATTATATTATATTAAAGTTTTATTTAAGGTTAAATATTTATTATCTTCACCAAAATTTCCATTAAAAACTAATAATAAATAACTTATTATTTTTTCTTACTTTTCACTTAAAGCTTATAACAATTCTAATTATTAAATAATAAAAAGATTTAATTTTTATTTTTATTTTTATATAACTTTTTAAAAATTACTTATAACAATTTATTACTTCTCCTTTAATATTATCATCCCTTAATTAATCACTATTTTATTATATAAAATTTAAAAATCTTATCTTAAATATAATACCTTATTAATTAAATAATAACATTAAATTAAATATAAAGTTAATTATCTTATAATATAAGTTATAACGTAAAAGCATTACTATAAAAACTTAAATATTACAAATATTATTATTATTATATGAAAAAATTATAATATATATATATAACTTTACCTATTTATACGTAAAATTAATCCTTACTATTAATAAAATTTAACCGCTTTATATCTTATTTATTATCACATAATAATAACAACTTATAAATACTTTAAAAAGATATAAGCTTTATAAAACATTCTTTTAAAATAAAAACATTTAATTAATATTTATAGGCAAAAAAGTTATTATATGCTTTTATATAAACTAAATAAAAAAGTATAAGTTAATACCTTAAATAAGACAAAGTCTTATCTAACTATATTAAAGAGATAGATTAGTATTAATACCTTAAAGGTAAAGCTTAGGTTATTAAATTAGAACTTAAAATCTTAATTATTCGTTCTATTATAATTGCTTTTAATATTAAAGCTTAATAAATAATAAAGAAAATATTAATAAAAGTAAAAAAGGTAATATATTAATATTATAATTATAGTATAAAAAATTACATAAAAATTAAAAGCTTAATTATATATTATAATAATACTTATTAAGCTTTAACAAAAATAGAAAATTTAAAGGTTAAAAACTTAATAAAAGATTTAAATAATTTAACTTTTACAACCTTAATTCATAAAAATGAAAAGGAAATTTTCTTACCTATTAAATTAAAATAATTTAAGTTTAAAAGCAATTATAATAGAACGAATAATTAAAATTCTAAGTTCTAATTTAACAACCTAAGCTTTACCTTTAAAGTATTAATACTAATTTATCTCTTTAATATAGTTAAAGTTTTATTTAAAGCATTAACCTATACTTCTTTATTTAGTTTATATAAAAGCGTATAATAACTCCTTTACTTATAATTATTTTATAATATTAAAATAATAAACATATTTATAATTTTTTTATATTATTATCATTTCTTTTTAATATACTATAAATAATTAAAATATTATATTTACCAATTATAATTTTATTAACTTTAAAAGCTAATATAATAAATCTAAACCATTTTACTAACTTTTAAACACATGTTAACACTTTTAAAAACAAATTATATTATACTAATTAACATAAATAAAATTATGTTAATAATAACGCTTATATTACCACTTAAGTAAAATTATTTGGTTATAATTTAGCAATTACTTTTAACACTTTTAGTTAAATTATAATAGGTATAATAATAACTAATATTATTAATAATTAACATTTTTATTTTATACTTAAATAACTTTACAAATATTTATTATAACATTATATAAATTAAATAAGAAAATAAATAACTTAAATACATATATTTTAGCTTTAATTATACTTTGCTATAATATTAATAGCTAAAGCTATTTTAAGTTAAAGTGAAAAGGTGTTTAAAAAAGCTTATATAATATCTCTTTTAACTACCTTTTAACAATAAGGCTTTTAAGGCTTTTATAAGGTTTTTAAGGCTTTTTTATAACATTTTTTAAATAATTTTAAGCATTATTAAATATATTAAAGGTGTTATATAACTTCCTTAAAAACCCCTTAAATTAAACCTTAAATAATTTTAGTTATAAATATTATATTACGGTATAACTTAAATTAAAATATATATAATTAAGTTATTTATTTCCTTATATAAATTATATAATGTTATAATAAATATTTATAAAGTTATTCTTATACGAAGTTAAAATTTTACTTTGAAATTTTACTTATAGCCCGATGTAAAAAGGAATATTATATAGCCTATATAAGTAAAGGAGTTATTATACGCTTTAATGTAAACTAATAAAAAAGTATAGGTTAATGCCTTAAATAAAATGAAGTTTTGTTTAATTGTATTAAAGAAATAAATTAGTATTAATACCTTAAAGGTAAAGCTTAGGTTGTTAAATTAAAACTTAAAATCTTAATAATTCGTTTTATCGTAATTGCTTTTAGCCTATTTAATATTACTCTTAAATAATACCATTACTAATAAAATAAATAAATATAAATTAAGTAAATAAAATAATAATAATTTAATATAATATTTATATTTTTATTAATATAATTTATAATATAATAACTAATAATATATATAAAGAAATTATTAAAACTTACTTTAATAAGCTTTATTATAAAAATATTATAAAGTAATAAATAATTTAAACTATTATTTAGCCTAATTATTTATTAAGTTTAAAATTCCTAAAAATATAATATTATAAAATATTAACTTTAAAACTTAAATAATAAATTTAATTTATAATTATTACTGTATTTAAATAAATCAATCAATTTAATGTATAAATTATATTTATAACTATTTTAATTTTAATTTATAATCTTTTATTACCCCCTTTATAATAATTATAACTATTAATAATTTTATTACTTATATTAAAGATTATAGTAAAGCTTAATATAAAGTTGTTTTTTTTAAAATAATAAAAATTTATTAAATTTATTTATAAGTAAATTTATTATTAATTTTAATAAGGCAATTATAATATTATAAAGTTAAAAGTTAATTATAAACTTTTAGTATAATTAAAATAATAATAATTATTAGTTTTATTATTATTAAAAAAAGCAAAGATAATAATAATTAATAAACTATAAGCACTAAGTTTTATTAACAAGTATAAAATAGTTATAAACCTAACCTATATTAATTATAATTTGATTTTACGTAACTTAGCTTTACTTTTAATATTATAACTTATTTTACACTTAATTAAATAATCCCTAATATTAATTATAATAAAGGTTATAATTATTAAATATATAATAATATTTTTAAATAAATTAACTTTTATTATTTTATATTTAAAAATAATAATTATAATAGTAATAATAATAATTATAATAGTAATAATAATAATTATAATAGTAATAATAATAATTATAATAGTAATAATAATAATGTAAGGAGATAAGTGAGATAAAGAGGATAGGATTTATAGGTCCTATATTTATTACCTCTCGTTTATATAAACGAGAGGTTCTTTTAGATTTTTTAAGCTTTAGTTTCTATATTAATTAAAGTTGTTAATCATTCATTGTTACCTGGTTTATCTCTTTTACAAATAATTATAATAGTAATAATAATAATTATAATAGTAATAATAATAAATGTAAATATAATAATAATAAATATAGAAATAAAAATTTTATTATAGGAAAGGCTTTTAATAAGAGTTTTGTTATTTTAATAATATTAAATGTTAATAATATTCCACTTTAAAAAATCCTTTACTTTGATTAATTAACACCTTAAATGTACATTATTGCCAAAGATAATCTTTACGATTTAACATTTAAATTAACCTTTTTAATTATATTAAGTTTCTTTTTTAATAATAAGATTTATTATCATAATTATTCCCTTAACAAAAACTATTAATTTCTTATTATATAGCTATTTAATCGCTACTAATCTTATTATATTATCTATATATTATATTAAAAAAATAAATATTAAAAATCTTCTTAAAAAAGGTTTTAATAATAGCTTTTATATAGGTATATAAGAAAAGGTTTATTAGTTTTTATTATGCTTTTTTTATAATTATAATTTCAATATTTTTAAAGTAACAAAATTAAATAAAATTAACGGCATATTAACTTAATATAAAATTACCTATAATCAAAGCTTTTAAATCAAACCCTTATTAGCTAAAAGTTATAAGATATATTCTTAAAAGTTAAACTATTTTTAAAAAGGTAATATTATTATTTTAAAGAAAAATGATTAATAATAAACCTTTTAACTTATTAAAGATTAAAAATTAAGTTAACTTTTTACTTATAATTATAAAAGATCTTTTAATTTAATAATTTATACTTACTATTATACTATATAAAATAAAAATATTATTAATTAAATTAAATCTTTATTATATTTAATATTAATATCTTTAATATAAATACTTAATATTTTATAGTTTAATAACTTAGGTATTATAATTTAATTTAAAGATATTTATAATGTTTAAATATAGCTTTATAAGTGTTAATAAAAGAACTTTATATAAACTTAAGCCTTTATATATTATCTTTAAAAAATAAACTATAAATATATTATTAAATAAATAATTTAAGATCTAATTAAGTAAAAGCTTTAATATAAATATATTCTTATTATAGAAAAATATAAAAACATTATTTATACATTATAAGCTATAATAATATATATAAAACTAATAAATATTATATATTTTTATTTAATATTATAAGATATATATTAATAAGCTTAATTTTTAATAAAATATTTAATTTAATCTTATACAAAACTTAAAAATAATTTAACTAATTTCTTAAAGCCATTAATTAAATTAAAAATATAATATTTACCTTATTACTAAGTATATTTATCTTAAATTATAATAATTAGTTAAAAATAATAACATATACATAACTTTCTTTTATATAATTTTTTATTTATATATTTTATATTAATAAAAATATAATTTTATAATTTAATTATAAATAAGTTTATAATAATTAAATTATTAAATTCCTAATAAGTAAAAAGGCTAAAACCTTAAAGTAAATAACAATTATACCTTTAAATAATCCTAATTTTACCTTTTATTAAAAAATTTAAAATCTTAATAACCTAAGTTGCTATAACAAGCTTAAAAGCCTTAATACCTTACTTAAAAAATATTACATATATATAAGAATATATTACTTTATTAAAAGTATATAATTTATTTATATATTATAAATAAGTTAAAGAAAGCTTAAAAAAGATTAATTAATAAGTTTAGTATTAAATAACCTACTTATATTTAATATTTATAAAAGACATATTTTATTAGGGATCATTTAATTAAGTGTAAAATAAGTTGTTATATTAAGAATAAAGCTAAGCTACGTGAAACTAAATTACAATTAATATAAGTTAGGTTTACAACTACTTCGCAGCTGCTAAAAAAACCTAATGCCTATCGCCTATTATATTTAATATATTAAATAAAATAAATTAATTATTATACTAAAAAATATCTTAACTTTAATATATAAATAATATCTCCTATAAAGTTAAATAATAAAAAAATTAAAAATTATATTATTAATAATTACTTAAACCTATTATATATTAATTTAATTATATAAAAAATAATTACTAATATAAAAATAATACATATTTAAAAAATAACTTATAATAATTTTAAATAATATAATAATTAGCTTAATTATTAATAGCTTAGTAATATTTTTATAATATACTTTATTATAATTATTAAAAAGATTAATAAAGCTTATTATATAACTTTTTAATATATACCTATTAAAATATATTATAAGCCTTTTAAACTATTACTTTATTCTTATAAACTATATATATAATATAAACTACATTATTAATATAAACTCTTTTAAAATATATTACTTATAAAGTTAAAGCCTAATATTAAATTATTTATTAAAACTAATTTATATTAATAATAATATTTAAAGTAAAACTTAATTAGAAATAAGTTAAACCTTATAATTAAAAAGCCTTTAATAATTTACAATTAATATAAATAGTTAAAAAATAGCCTAATTACCTTTAAAGCTATTTATACCTTAAAAGTTAGCTATTATAACTTATAGCCTTTTAAGCCATTTATTAAACACATATTTTTATAATAAAAAAAGGTTGATTAAAAACCAGCTAAATAAGCTTATAAAGGCTTTTAAAAATACCCATAAGGCTTTTTATAAGTTTAAAATCATAATAAATTAAAAACAAATAAAAATTATAACCAAAGCTTTAATATTAATAAGGAAATTATTAAAGGTTATAATATAAAGGATTAAAAAAGAAATTAATAAATAAAGAAAGTTTAATATAAATAAAAAAATTAAAAAGGCTAAAAAAGTAATTATATAATTATTATATTAACTTATAATATAATAAAAAATATATTAAAATATTAAAAAACCTTAATAACTATTAATTAAAATTTAAGAAATAAAAAAAATCTTTTTAAGAATAAAAATAAATTCCCTAATATTAAAAATATCTTATATAATAAAAAAGTTATTAACTTAATTAGTAATAATAATATTAATAAGTTAACTTAAATATTTAAATATTAATTAATAATATTATTATTATAATATAAAATAAATTTATTATAATTATAATAAGCTATATTAGTAATAAAAGTAATAACATATATTAAAAATACTAACTAATTAAAGTAAAGGATTTTTTTAAAATGAAATACTATTAAAAATTAATACTATTAAAATAATAAAACTCTTTAATAAAGCTAATTAAGTGGTAAATATACGTTACTTCGATTCGAATAAAGCTATAAAAGCTACACCGTTAGTTACTTATATAAGATTTACATTTAAATAATAATATATTTTTCTTTAATTAAATAAGCTATTTTATTCGTACCATTAATAAGTATAATAATTATAAGCTTAATTCTTGTTTATATTATAATTTAAATAATTAAAATATTTAATTAACAATATAAAATAGTTTATTTTATTATTTTTTAAAATTAAATTAAATTTAATAAAGCCTAATTTTCTCGATAAACTTATTTACGCGTTTTTTAATTACTTTAAACAATTTATTAATTAATTAGAAACTAAAAAATAATAGGGATTAACTTAAATGGTTTATATTATTTCGAATATAAGTACGTTTTTAAGGCATTTAAAATTAAATTAATCTTAATGCTTTTAATAAGTAATACATTATAACTATTATATTAAAAGCTTTTACGATATAATAATTAAAAATAAAAGAAAATAAACATAAGAAAGAAATATACGAGGAATAGCTTAATGTTTAAGAATAATTCCTTAAAGAAATAAAAGAAACATAACTTAAAACTTTTATTATACCTATTCGTAAAAAGTTTAAAATTAAATATAAGGATTAATATAAAAATTACTTAATATACTTAGTTAAATATAATACTTTATTATTTTAATATATTATTATATAAAACCAAATTATTATTATAATCTTTATAACATTTCTTATAATAATAATAATAAAGCTCGAATTACTTTATTTTAATTAAAAGCCATTTATATAAAAATCGTTAAATCGCTTAAATAACACTTAACTTTTTTAAAGGCTAATATATTTAATATAATACGTTTTAAATATAAAAAAGCACTAGTATAAGTATTTAACGATTTAATAAATTTATATGTATAATATTTATAATAATAAGTATTTTATATACGTACCTTTACGACAAATATTTTAAAGATTTAAAAATTCCTTAAATTATAATAATTCCTTTATATAATAAAGAAACGTTTATAATTTTCTTAAATTAATTTATAATTAATAAAACTAATTAAAGTTAAAACTTTAAGGTTATTAACGTTTACCTTAAATTAATATAATAAATAACTTAAGATTTTTATTTAAAATTATAAAAATTAAAACTTATTTAAATATTTTATTAAAAAACTTAACTTTTTTACTTTAAAGTAAAGCTTTAATAACATTTATTTATAAGCTTCGAGTAAATATAAAAGGCTTAAATACATTATATAAAATGTAAAAAATAAGTAGCTTTAAAATCTTTTAAGTAAAAAATTAACTAAAGTAATTAAAACTTAATATTAAACGTTTAAATAAAAATAGCTTAAAGTTAAATTAAAAGTAAAATATAAAAAATAAAAATAACTTAATAATATAACTATTTAAAAAGTAATTAATTAAAGGTTTAATTAATTACTTTTTTTCTTAAAAACTTAAATGTTAATAAAATATATTAGCTTAATATTTATAATATTTTCGAACGTTTTTAACTTTAAATAGCTCGATTACTTAGTAACGATTAAGTGGTAATTAATAAGCAGCCCGCTTATTTTTAAAGAAAATTACTATTTTAATAATATTACATTTTAATAATATTTTACTTTAAAAATTTCCTTTACTTTAATTAGCTATACTAATTATACTACCATAAAACTTTAACTTTAACTTCCTTTATTATTAACTATATATTTCTTTTATAATAATACCTTTTCTTATAATTATATAATATTTTCTTTTAATTAATAGTTATTATTACTATCATTATTATATTTAGCTAAAAAAAAATATTTATTCTAAATATTATTATATCCTATTTTTATTTTATAATTCTTATATATCATTTAATAAATATTTAAGATTTATTTAAAAAAAACTTTATAAAAAGTCTTTTTATAGCCTTATAAAAGAAAGTATATTAATCTCTTTTATAATTTTTTTATATATATAACTTTAATATCTTTAAAATTGCTAACTTAAATAAAGTTAATAATATACCAACCTATTATAAAATTACCTATAATTAAGGCTTTTAAACTAAATCTTTTTTAACTAAAAACCATATAACATTTTTATAAAAATTAAACTATTTCTAAAAAAATAACATTATAACTTTAAAAAAAATTATCAATAATAAACCTTTTAACTTATTAAAAATTAAAATATAAATCTATTCTTTACTTATAACCATAAATATTCCTTTAATCTCTTAATTTATATATACCATTAAATCTTTTAAAATTAAAATATTATTAATTAAATTAAATCTTTTTTATACTTTATATTTATAACTCTTATATGAATATTTAACGCTTTACATACTAATAATCTAAATATTACAATTTAACTTAAAGAAATTTATAATATTTACTTATAACGTTGTAAATATAAATATTAAGGTTTTATATAAATTTAAACCTTTATTTAATATCTTTAAAAAAAGTTTTAAAAAAAAGTTTTAAACACATTATAAAATAAGTAATTAATAATTTTAATTAAATTAAAATATTAGTATAAACCTATCCCTATTATAAGAAAATATAAAAATATTATTTATATATTATAAGCTATAATAATATATATAAAATTAATAAATATTATATACCCTTATTTAACATTATAAAATATTTATTTATAAGATTAATCTTTAACATAAAATTTAATTTAATACCTTATAAAATTTAAAAATAATTTAATTAATTCTTTAAAGCTATTAATTAAATTAAGGCTTAAATATTAATTTAATTACTTAATATATTTATTTCTAATTATAATAATTAACTTAAATTAATAACTTAAAAATAATATCCTTTTATATAAAAACTTATTTATATATTTCACATTAATAAAAATATAATCTTATAATTTAACTATAAATAATTATATAATAATATAATTATTAAAGTTATAATTAAATAAAAAGTTAAAGTTATAAAGTAAATAATTTCCATACCTTTAAATCACTTAAATCTTAATTTTCATTATAAGCTTTAAAATTTAAATAACCTTAAATATTATAATGAAATTTTATTAATTAATCCTTTTCTTAATAAAATCTTATATACTTATAAAAATATACTTTTATATTAAAAACATATAATATATTTATATAATAAAGATAAATTTAACAACATTTAATAATAATTAATTAATAAATTTACTATTAAATAACTAATTAATATTTAATATTTATAAAAATATTAATTACTATAAGCTGTTAATATCATGTAATAATAAGTGGTATGTGAGGTGGTTAGATTTTATTAATAGTAGGAATTAGTCTTATATATAAATAGGTAAAGTTATATATATATATTATAATTCTTTTATATAATAATAATAATATTTATAATATTTAAATTTTTATAATAATATTTTAATATTATAATTTATATTATAAGATAATTAACTTTATATTTAATTTAATATTATTATTTAATTAATAAGGTATTATATTTAAAATAAGATTTTTAAATTTTATATGATAAAATAGTGATTAATTAAGGGATAATAATATTAAAGAAAAAATAATAAATTATTACAAGTAATTTTTAAAAAGTTATATAAAAATAAAAAAAAAGATTAAATCTTTTTATTATTTAATAATTAAAATTATTATAAATGTTAAGTAAAAAGTAAGAAAAGATAATAAGTTATTTATTATTAACTTTTAATAAAAATTTTGGTGAAAATAGTAAATATTTAATTTTAAATAAAAATTTAATATAATATAATAAAGAAATAATTAATATTATAATTTTAATATAGGAAAAGTTTTATTTTATATAAATTATAATAATTAATTATAAATTATAATTATATAATTTAATTAAAGAAATAATTTTAAAAATAAGTAACTTTAATTTAAAATAATTAATATAATAATTAAATAATATCCTTAAAATATTTATAAAGTTTTTAAAAGGATTTAATAAAATTTTAAATAAAATATTTAGGTAAGGTAAAAAATTAAAAATTTAAATTAAAAAGATTTTTATAAAGCTATTATAAGCTTTTAAAAATGATAATTATATATTATAAAAATATAAAAAGTTATTATTAAATTTAATAATAATAATAATAATAATAATAATAATAATAATAATAATAATAATAATAATAATAATAATAATAATAATAATAATAATAATTATAATAAATTTATGTTAAGAATTAAAAATTAAAATAAAAGTTAAAATAAAAGTAAAATATTTATTAAAATTAAATTTAAAGATATAAATTTATTTGATAATTTAAATTTTTTTAATAGTAGTAGTTTTAATTTTAATAATAATAATAATTTAAATATCTTAGATTTTAAATTTAATTTTAATTTTAATTTAAAGTTTAATTATTATTAATATAAAAAATATATTTAAATTAAATATAAAAAAGATAAGGATAAATATAAGTTTAAATTTAAAAAATATAAATTAATTTAAAAGTATTTTAATTTTAATATAAATAAGGAAAATTATTTAAAGGATTAAGGTAATTGGTATATTTATTAAAAAGTTTTTATATTTTTTTTTAAAAAAGATAGGTTATATTAAAAGAAAAAAATTTATTAAGTTTAATAAATTAAAAATTATTAAGGTAATTTTATAAACAATAAAACTTAAAGTTATAATTATAAGGTTAAAATATATAATATTAAAAATTAATAAAGTAAAGCTATTATAAGAACAATTATAATAGAATAAATGATTAAGATTTAAAATTCTAATTTAATAACTTAAACTTTACTTTTAAAATATTAATATTAATTTATTTCTTTAATATAATTAAATAAAACTTTATTTTATTTAAGGCATTAACTTATACATTTTTATTTAGTTTATATAAAAGTATATAATAACTCCTTTGCCTATAATTATTTTAAAAAAACATAACTTTATATATTTAAAAATAAATAATATAATATATATTAATAAAAAAATAAAAAATATTATTACATTATATATTAATAATTAGCTATTATTTAAATAAAATATTAAAAACTTAAAAAACCTTATAAAAGATATTAAAAAAGATATAACTTTTATAAACTTAAATAATATAAACTAATATTTAAAAATATATATTATATACTTTAACCTTATAAAAAATATATAACTTAATTAGGAATAATATATATAAAAATAATAACAAGCTTTAACCTTAATAAAAGTAAAAAAGTTATAACTTTATTTAATTTAAAAATCTTAAAAATAATAATACCTTATAAAAATAATAAAGCTATTAATTATAAAATTAAAGAATATATATTTTATATTAAAAAGTTAATATTTTTATTATATATAATTAAACTTAATATTAGCTTTATTATATTTATATAAATAAGGTTTATAAGTAATTTTATTAAAAAAATATTAAATTAATATTAAATAAATAATATAATATTTAAATAATATATAAAAAAGATTTATTAAATATAAAAAACTTATTAAAAAATATTTATATTAAAAGTATAACCTTTTAAGATTATTTAAAGTAATAAATATAAGTTATATTAATAATTTAAGTATTAAAAAATTATTTATAAAATATATTTTTTATTTAATTAATATATTAATTTTATAATTAGTTAAATTATAAATAATAATAGCTTAAATTTTTATAAAAGTTAAATATATTATATTAATATTTATAACGATTAATATAATATAAATTTATAACTTTTTTAAAAAGGTTAACCTTATATTAAAAGATTTAATAACTTTATAAAATAATAATATAATTATAATTAAGTAAATAAAGGAAATTATTATAAATAAATAAAAATAACATATATAAAAAAATTACTATTATATTTATTAAAAGATTATAAAAAAACGTAAAAATTATATATATATTAAATATATTTAACCTAATAAATAAATTAATTAAACCTTTAAACAAAGGTAATTATAAATAATTTATAAAACTATTAAGCTTAAAGGATTTTAAGTAATTATTTTAAAGTAAAAAAACATATAAACTATTAATATTATATAATAATAAGTAATATATAAAGCGGTTAAATTTTACTAATAATAAAAATTAACCTTATATATAAATAAATAAAGTTATATATATATATTATAATTTTTTTATATAATAATAATAACATTTATAATACTTAAGCTTTTATATTTATATTAAATATAGAAAATTTTTCTATTTATAAAAAATAATATTAATATAAAATTAAAAATAAATTTATATATTATATTAGTAATATAAGCTAATAACGATTAATAATATTTCTTTTATATATTAAAAAATTTTAAAATTTATAAAAGCTTAAATATTATAAATATTATTATTATTATATAAAAGAATTATAATATATATATATATAAAATTTTTAAACCTTTTTTTTTATTTTTAAAAAATCACGGCTTTATTCCTTGTTAAGGCTTAGGTTTAAGGGATTTTTAAAAAATAAAAAAAAAAGTTTAAAAAATTTTCCTTGCGAAAGGTTAGTTATAATTATTTTAACGAGTTTAAACCACTTTTTTTTAATAAGTGGCTGCGTTATTTTAACTATAACCTTTTAGCTCGTATTATTATATTTATAAAGCATTAAATATAGCTTTTTTAAAAAGTAGTTTAAAGCTTTAATGTTATTTTTAGCCTTAAATAATTACATTTAATAAATTTTAATATAATAATTATATATTAAATAGCTTAAAAATTATTTTAAAACTAAATATATAATATATGAAATTTTTTATCTTTTTTATTAATTTATAAATATTAATTTATTAAATTTATTATTAAAAAATGTAAATAATATAATTATAAGTTTAAATCTTTAAAAATACTTTATTTACATTACTTTATAATTTAATAATTACATATTAAATAACTTTTAAAAAAATATTTTAAAGTAAAATATTTAACATATAAAACTTTTTTTCTTTTTTATTAATTAATTAAAAACGATTTAAATACGTTATAAGTGTTAACGTTATAATAAAATTAAACATTAAATCGCTTAAATAAGTATTATAAATAACACTATTAAAAGTTTTAATAAAAGCTTTATTAAAGTTATTTAAAAAAACATTAACCTAATATCGAATTCTATTTAAATTAATTACTAACTTTTTTATCTTTTTAATATAATAATTTTTTATACGTATTAAATTAAATAAATATAATTTTAATTAAAAAAGTTAATAAAAAATAATTAAAAGTTATATAATTTTTAATTAAAATCTTTTAAATTATTACTTTTATTATATAATATAATATAAAGTTATTTAAAAAATGCTTATATAATATTAATTTATATTTAAATTAATTATTAGCTTTTTTTTCCTTTTAATATAATTAATTTAATATATTTATTAAATTAAATAAACATAAATTTAATTAAAAAAGTTAACTTAAAAAAATAAAGTATAACCGTTTAAAAAGAAATTTTATTAAATGTTTTTAAACCATAACTTTTAAATTCGTTAATAAAGGTAATAATTAATTTTAATTAGTTAAAACTAATTATAGTTAAAAAATATAAAAGAATTTAAAAAAAATGGTTTAAACTTATTAAAATAAAGTTATAAAAGTTTTAAGTTAAGTTTTAAATTAAAAATAAAGTAAGAAAAAAAGGTATTATTTTAACTAAAGGTTAAACTTATAACTTTTAAATTTTTTTATTTTAATACTTTTTTTTATATTTTTTTCTAATTCTTTTTAAATTTTTCTTAACTTTTCTTTATTTTTTATTATTTATTTATTTATTTATTTATTTATTTATTTATTTATTTATTTATTTATTTATTTATTTATTTATTTATTTATTTATTTATTTATTTATTTA
>KZ112654.1:0-63441 GCA_002120305.1 Hypoxylon sp. CO27-5 | reverse complement strand
CCCAATACACAAACACGTAACACCGACACTGTTTCTTCAGTCCGACTGCTCATCCGCAGAGTCCCATATAATGGACGGCGGGTTCTGAATCTCGTTATTCATCAGACTATCCGGTAGCATCTGACTTCTAGTCATCAACTGCGAAGACCGTAGAGAACTTCGTGCATTCCGAAAAGCCGTCGGGCTGCTGCTGTGTAGAGTGTGAGCCGATGGCTCGCTGGAAATGGTTATGGCCTGAGCCAGCGACTTTTCAGGTGACACTCCTGGGCTAGAGACGGTGGTAGCCTGTGAAGGTCTCACAGGCCCAGGTGGTCTTTGACTAGAAGGTCCTGGTAATGACTGGGCTGAAGAGCCCGATAGCAACCTAGGGACCGCTGGCTTCGCAAACTCCTCGTCGTTCTTAGTCTGGTTGCTTTTGCGAGTCGATCTGCGCGGGGACTGGCTTGAAGGAATCACCTCATCCGTGTTCTCGGGTGAATGACGTTGGGTTGAATAGTCCACATCGCTCTGTAGCTGGGCCTTAAGTTCTTGTGATTCAGTAATAATTGGGCTACTCGCCACCAATGCGGCATCTGTGTCTTGCTCTTCATTCCCAAACAAAGCACACTTCAAGTTTGCTGTGAGTTCCCCAACCGCTCCCGGAGGGACCCAGACATACTTCTGCGGAGCAGCAGTTAACCAACCTTTCTCGATCATCTCGTTCAGTGAAACTGGGTTATTGAGCTCATAGACCTGGAGTATTTCGTAGGCGTATCTAGCGCACTTCTTTTCCTGGTTGAACTCGGCATTTCCGATTCCTCTTTCATCTTCAATTTCGCCTGGTACCTTCGGGGGGCTAAGGATGCACATATATCTCAACTCGGAGTGCGGTCTGGTAGTATAAATCCAGATGCGAGATACACCAGGTGGTATCTTCCAAGGTCTGAACTCATGATCCTTCTCACGACTAAGGATTTTTTCTAAGGGTTTAGGGTACAGAGAGACCATGATATCGGAACGGGGAGTCAAGGGTCCAAGAGCACGGATGTCTTCTAGAGGCAATCGTTGACTCTCAATACCCTGAGTATAGAATTGGGTGTGCGCCTTGAATAAATTCTCGTCTGACGGCTTCTTTGTTGGAGAAGACAAATGTGTTTGATCTACCGCGGTGGCTAAGGGTCCAGCAGATGTGCCTGTGACTTGCGACATGCGGGCCACCCGCTTTTGCTTTTGCTTTGGTTTCGGTGTGGGAGTAGGCGATCGTGATCGACTTGATACTTCAGAATCGCTCTCACCAAGTTCATGACTAAGCTCCTCTGCTGAAGATAAAAGCTCGGCCTGTGTTTCATCTCCGATAACACCATAACAAGTCTCTGCCTCCTCGGGATCACCTGCCGATGGGATATTGTCGCCTTCTAGTTCAGCTAAAACAGGTTGATCGGCTTCCATGCCATCTCCACCTTCTACATCTTGAGCTTCGTCGGAATCGTAGACGGAATCAGGGATTTCGCGAAGTTCTTTTAGGGGCGACCGTTTCGGGGTCTTTCTAAGAAGCTTCGGAGTTTTAGGCTTGGTTCTACCAGGCGTAATGTTCTCCTTGTCTTCGGGCATTTGGAAACGAAGTTCCTTGTGTGGTGTAGCCTTAATCGAGGATGCTAAGGCGGCTGTAGTTGGGGAACTATGGACTGTGCTGTACGAATCTGGGATTACTTTTTTGACTTCCTTGATGATTGGGTATGGTGCATCGAGGTTAGTGGATCTTCCTTTTAGAGGTGTATCCTGTGGTTCTCCGTGAAAACGAATGATTGTTGGCGTTGATGGCGCTGTAGAAGATGGAACTTCTCTCTTTTCTCTGTTGGTTGGAGTAACGGATGGAATAAGGCTTGGGACTGAAGATCTAACTCCTGACTGCTGCTCTGACTTAATCTCATTAATGTTAGATGAACCACGAGCTTTTGGTTTTGTTGGAGTCTCCGCGATGATTCCTGCACTATCATCGTCTTCGGAGTCATTGAGTTTCCATATTTCCTCCTCCTCCTCATCACCTTTGTTTGAAAGGAATTGAGTTAAGGTCTGTGTGTGGAAACTACTTGAAGGATTGGTGCTAGGGAGGTCTCCTAAAGTCTTCCGTCTCTTCTTGTCCCTTTGCTTCTCATCTGCGACTAATTCATCACCCGCAGTCTTGCGTCGGGATCCTCGGCTCCTCTTCTTGGATCCCTTGGGTTTGGTATCTTCCACTGACTCAGGGGCCTCTAGCTCTTCAATTTCATCTTCATCTTCATCTTCATCATCAGGAATTAGGAGGTCCTCGTCCTCGGGTATGGATGGTGTTACGAAATCCATCTGAGTCAGCGTTTCTTGTTTTAGACCTTTTCGGGCAGCTCTTGGGCGTCCATAGGTTTTGACTTGTTTGCGACGAGCAGGAAACAATTTCTGCTTTGGAGCGGCAGAAGTTGATCTGTATGTTACATTTCCAGACGAGTTGCCGCGGGATCGTGTCTGTGGTGGCATGATTACCACAAGACAGACTCTTGGAAACCGCGATCGGCACACAGCGTGCGTGAGAAATCACCAACTTTTTTTGTCTCTGTTGAAACAGGCCAACTTTCCAATTCGATATCTTGGAGAGACTTGATTTGGAATTGGGGTTCTTTCAGTCTTTTGCTTGATTGCAAATTCAAGATAACACACTTCAACTGTTTTAGAAGGTAATGTGGAAGGAATAGTAATAAGGCAAGGTGCGTCATGAACGCGGTGGAGTGGATCGAGTCGTTAGGCATGAAATTACTTATCGCGTCAGATGCATATCAATTAATTAATACGGGTTAAATGCCAGCCAGACTCGATTACTGCATCACTTTGTCTCACCCCGCGTCGCACCCCCGTTTCCTGCATCAACCGAGGTATAATGTATCATTAGCCCCCTGCATGAAGGATCGCGGATCGTCAGATCGGCTTTGATAGACCAGACAATTGACAAGCTCCCTTTTTTTTCAGACACATTTATAGATATATAGACCTATCCTACCATCAATCAGTCATCTATTAGTAAGCTGTATGAGTTCATTCAGGAAATAGTTAGAAATTGATTTTAAATATCTATGTTATTCCTCATATTCCTCACTTAGACGCGCGGTATCCCTTACCTCGTTTTGTGTCAAGAATTACCTAAGTAGTATACAGCTTCGGGTTGATTTAGCCGAGGCTCTATACGTAATTGGAAACAGGACTCCAACGCCGTATCTAGGACGGACAGGAACATCATTGACGGTAACACAGGAGATAATATGACTGTGTCGCCATTATAAGCTGTCACTTGACTATTTGTAGGTGAAACCTCAAGTGTTGAGGAAGGGATATCATATACTCCGCCTCATAGGCCTGATTCTCAAAGATCTCGTACTTTTATCCGACGCTCGTTAAGAAACCACAGTCATGGGATCTTCCTCACCCTTCCCCTTCCACATAAAAGAGCACATCATCCCATCGCAGCACGTGCGCGAGTACCCGCGCGCGACGCAGTGCTCGCAAGAGGACGTGCTCTACATCAGCATCAAGCAGTACATCCCGCACGACAACCCATCCCCGCAGCCCGGGGACGTGACCATAATCGGCGCGCACGCCAACGGCTTCCCCAAAGAGCTCTACGAGCCGCTATGGGCGGACCTGCACGCGCGCGCGCGCCAAGAAGGCAGCTTCCGGATCCGCAGCATATGGATCGCGGACGTGACGAACCAGGGGTACTCGGGGGTCCTCAACGAATCCACGCTAGGCAACGACCCGTCGTGGCACGACCACGCGCGCGACCTGCTTTACATGACGAACGTATTCCGAGCGCAGATGCCGCGGCCTCTCATCGGGGTCGGGCACTCGTTCGGCGCCGCCATCCTGACCAAGCTGTCTTTGCTGCACCCGCGTCTGCTCACCACGCTCGTGCTTCTCGACCCCACCATCACCACGTTTTCCTTCCAGCGCAACGGTCCCGGCAAGTCCGCAGCGCGGGCCTCCGCCTTCCGCCGCGAGACCTGGCCGACGGCCGAAGCCGCCGCCGAGTCCTTCAACAAGAGCGCCTTCTACCGGACGTGGGACCCGCGCGTGCTCGCCGCCTGGACGACGCACGCCGTGCGTCCCACGCCCACGGCGCTCTTCCCGTCGACGTCGCCGGACGCCGATAAGACGACTCTGCGCACGACCAAGCACCAAGAAGTATTCACCTTCTTCCGGCCCCTGTGGCCGTACGTAGACCCCGTGACGCGCGCCGTGGACCGGGACGGGGCGCCGGACTTCGATCCGGAGATGCAGGATAAGATCGACCCGGAGACCATGTTTCCGTTCTACCGGTCCGAGGGCCCTAGCATCCTCAAGGCGCTGCCGGAGGTGCGGCCCTCCGTGCTCTGGGTCTTTGGGGGCGAGAGCGATCTCGGCACTCCGGACATGCGGAAGTTTAAGACGGAGGCGTGCGGAGTTGGGGGCGGAGGTAGTGGCGGGATCAAGGCAGGCCGTGTGGACCAGGTGGTTATGGAAGGGAGGGGCCACTTGTTCCCCATGGAGGTTCCTGATGAGTGCGCGCGGCACGCGGCGGCCTGGATAGGTAAGGAGATGCGGCGGTGGCGTGAGAAGGAGCGTGAGTACGAGGAGTGGGTTAAGCTGCCGGTGAGGGAGAAGACGACGCTGAGTGAAAAGTTTCTAGATAATGTCGGCCGGCCGCCGGCAAGAAAGAATGGGAACGGATCTGTAGCTGGCACGGAGTCCAAATTGTAGGAATTGCTGTAATTAAGTATAGACTATTCTTGTTCACTTAGGCCCTACTCGAGGCATACTCTTATTTAATCAAGCAAGCATTGAATATTAAAGAATGTATTAAAATTGACGATCACGAAACGAAGTAGAAAAGTAGCAATCACTATCACAAGGAAGGGGTGGCTAAAATCAATACTTTGACAAATTGGCCAGTCTATCTACCGATGAAGATGAAGCCACCCGTTTTGCGAAAGTAAAAACAAAGCAAGTGCTAGCCTTGCCAGGGCTGTTCCAGTCTGATGCCGAATACTGCCTGGAATCATGTTTCATTCCTGCGCCGAAACAACCTTTCCATGCATCAGACGAGCCCCCTTCACAATCCTTCCGTATCTCTCTCGTGAATTGTTCCGACTTCCATCTTCGTTGTTGAGGGTCATGACGGGCGTCAGAAGGGAATTATGGCGGGTGTGCCAAGAAAGGAAAAGCGCCCCTCAATCAGGTACGCCAGGACGTAGAAATAAATCAATGCCTCATTTTGCTTCGTCAATGCCATCCACGTACTGCAATATTGGTGTATTTGTGAAATTTAACTGCTGGTTACTGCCGAATTAAGACAGATGGAAGGCGCCTTGACCTTCTCGGATAGCAGTGAACAGCTGTCGTTTCATGCTCTCGATACTACTATAGTCGGGCAATTTTAAGTAGTTGACACAAGTCATGACGCTTGGGAGATAGTCGTCTGACGTGTAAGGTGGTTCACTAGGTTTGCACACCACAGTGAACATAGGGGTCAAGCTCTTGAAACCTGTGATGGATGTTAAAATAAATGGCAACATGAAGAAGGGAGAATAATACATACCTCCAATGGGAAGCTTTGGACTACCAGTGGTGAATTGTAGGAAGTCACGGCGTTGAGCTGGGGTAAGTTCGCTCATAGTCTGTAGTAGGTTTCGGACGGTTCTGCTGTCCATATTGAAACCGTGATCCGCCTTGATGGAGTCCATAAGAGCTACAAGAGAAGGGGAAAAAAGAGGTTAGCTTCATTGATACTAAGGAGAATTCTAATGGAAACTTACTCTCCAGAGACCAGTCTTCTTCAACGCGGCCAAAAAGTGCCACCAACTCATCCGGTGTAAAGGCGCTCAAGGCCGAGTAGGGGAATACCTGGGAGAAACCGTTGCGGAAGGCTTCTACCTGACGCTTGACGCCGCGGCCTAGAGTCATGTCGATGACTTTGTCCAAGTACGATTCAACATTGTAGATGGTGACGGGAACATGAGATCCGCCCGGGATGAGTTCAATTTCGGGGTATCCGGGCAGTGTGAAATCGAGGGCCAAATCTTCCAGAGTGCCATTGTCCACGATGATCTTCTGCGTATCAGCAACCTTTTGGGCAGGTGTACGACGAGGGTCTTCATCAATAGCCTTCTTTGCAATTGCAAACTTCTTAATGTGCTTCAGAGAGTTCGCCAAACCGGGGTCCACTATCTTAACGGCACCCAGGGACGGTTTGACGCTCGAAGAACCTTCGCCAATGCGGAAAAATATGGGGTTAAAGTTGAGGTCGATGATGCGAGAGTCTATCATGGATCGAGCAACGAACTTGCCGAGCATCTTGAACAACTGGAGAATGACATTGGCGCTTGAGTCGTCATCACTCAATGGCCGAGGGAACAAGCCAGTGGCACCTGAAATGAACTCATCCGAGTCGTTGGAATCCATATCACGCCAGAGCCTGAGCTTCTTCTTGGAGAACTCTTTCGACACTGTCGAGTAGAACTCGAGAGTAGGTCCAAGTCCTGTTCCAACTTCCTCGAAGTATTCAACCTCGAGAATACTCTGTGAACTGCCGTAGAGTTCCATCACCTTCAAGGCGGACTCAAGGATCTTCGACCGCGAGATTCGCACCTTTTGACGTTGGAGGCGACCAAGGAATAGGTTCTCATCTCGCCGGTCACGACGCGATGTCTCCTCCTGTTGGGCGTTCTGCCACCGACTCATAGAACGGGCATAACCAAACGACGTTGACTGAAGAAATAGGTGGCGGGTCTCGAAAGGGAATAAAAAGGGATATAGCCGGGCTAGATCTTCGCTCCAGCCCGGTAGGCAGTTGCTTGCGACAATGAGAGGCTCTTCCAACTGCCTGTTGAGTTTGGCGGTCAACTTCGTATTGACAAACTGCGATAGAGGTTCCACATTCAGCTTCAACGCGTTCTTGTTCTCTACCATGATATCGTCAATATTTGCATTCAAGTCATGCAAAATATTTAGTAGACGAAGGATGGATGCAGCCGTTGGGTTATTCGCGAGCGAAGTAGGCACACCATTCACATCGGATGACCCATCGAACGAAGAGCCGAAACCAATAGGTTCGGCTGGTGGTGGTCCTGGGACTCGGCGGAACTTGATCACATGCATAGTAGACCACACGCTACGGCTTAGATGATCGTCGGTAGGGGACGAAGAATTATGCACGGCCCTATAGATGGTCGTTTCGTTAGGGATGACTCTATCGTTCAGACTGAATTCAATGTGCCAGTCTTGGGGTACGGCCTGGATAGCAGCCGCATAAGAAAGGGGCCGAGCCGTTGAAGCAGTTGGGGTTGGGGTATTCTGCTGCGACCCTGAGGGTTGAGGTGGCGCGCCGCGGCTTGGGAGGTTGGAAGGGCCACTCTGAGCTGGAGTAGGGACTCGGGTTCCGTCTTCTTTCCTTGCCGTAATCTTCCCGCCAGCAGCCTCCACTAAATTAACAGCAGATGGATCCGGAGCAGGAGCGTCTTCCATATCCTCATCCAGCTCGCCGACTATAGCGTCAAGAGCACTGCCATCGGCGGTCTCGGCCTCTTCATCCTCATCAGTAATAGGTTTTTCATCGGCACATTCCAACGCATTTTGCAAATCCTCATCATCCTCCGGCGGCGGAGGAGGTGGTGGGGGAGCTTGAGATTCGCTCGATTGTGCTGGCTGGCGACGCGTCGACCTACGAAGAATAGCTTTCTCTCGGCCGGAGCCTGCTACTGGAGCCGGAGTAGACGGAGTATCAGGCTGTCCCGGCTGCTTGGACTTTGATCTCCGCGCCGGGCGAGAGCCAGAAGCTTGTGTTGGCATTGGAGGTGGAGTACCGGAATAGCCTGCTCCCAATCGTTCGGCAAGGCGTTCGGCTGATGGAAGTCCTGCTGAGCTGGCCATTGCAGCCAGAGCTCGAGATAATCCATCGCGGGGCCTCGGACCGCGGGGACGTTCATGGAGACTAATGCGTGGTCGTAACCAATCATCCAGAGCCTTGAAAGTTGCAATGGCATGGATGTGGACATTGATACTGCGGAAGGAACGAGGAATGTCCGAGTCATCATCAGCAACTAACCTGAGTCTGATCTGTTTCGCCAGCATGGATGCCGCGCTGCTGCGATTTCCATCAAACGTACTATGATGGACAGTGAGAACCTCGAAATGCTCTGACCGACTGAGGAGATCTTGAAGTTTGTGGATCAGAACACTGAAAGGTGTCGTAGGAGAGTCTGCGGTTGCTGTTTTCGGTTTCGAACTAACATAGCGGCCCATGAACACCTCGAGGAATGAGGCTCTAGCGGCGTTGGCTAACGTCTCATCAGGATTGCTGAAAACCTCCTCTAGAACACGCACAAGCCCTGAGGCTAGTAGCTCAGCACTTGTCACGCTATCCAAGACGTTGGTATCGAAGTAGGACGCCAGCTTTTCGAAAAGGGCAGTCCCATTCTCAGGAGACAGGTCTCTAGCAGTCCTTTTGAGATAGAAGTCTTCAATCCCAGTAGCTAGCATTTCAAGATTGTCAAGAATTTTCTTCGCCTTCTTTTTCATAGTTTTGCTATGCTTTTCTGTCTCGTGTGTTTCCAAGAACTTCTTTGCAGTTTCGGCAATGCGGGACTTCATAGAAGGAAGGTCTCCAACGTAAGGACGAGGTGGCCCGTCAATAGACATTGTAGATCCATCGGAGCTAGCGGGTGACCCAGACATATCGTCGTCATGGCGGTCGTTTTCGTGATCGTCCTCGTCATTTTCGTCTTCCTCATCTTCATCTTCATCCTCGTGATCGTCTTCGTCTTCGTCCTCGGAACCGTTATGTATCGAGACTCTGTCCCCTTCATCGCCGGATGCCATACTGTGGTCTCGAGATGCTTCAGTTGGCCTCGTCTCGGGCTCTTGATATTCAGCTGCTAATTTCTGTATCTCTGTAATGACGCCTTCGCGGTAAATCTGATAGCGGTAGATCTCATCTAGGCGATTCAGAAGCAACTCTGTTATCTGAATGGCAGACATTACAAGTGAAGGATGATCCTGCTGGGACAGTATAGATGCTAAGAATGAAGCATACGGAACTGCCTTCAGGGCATCGACTAGGATGTCCTTGTCCAAATTCGATAACATCTTCAGCTGCGCAGTGAGCACCTTCTGTCGGACGTTCAGGTTTACAGTGCTCGAAAACGCATCTGTTAGAGTTGGGAATAGGATCAACGCAAACCTTCTCACCTGATCCTTGCACTCGTCAAGAAGGTCGAGTCTCTTTTCGTTAGATGTCTTCCTTCGAGAACCCGATGATGACGGAGTGACAGGCTCGGTATAATCAGGGTCGGTAGAAACCTGAGGTGCCGAGCCGTCACTCCACTTCTGGCCTGGGAGCAATTCGCAGACGACGTTAAGAGTCTCAATGATCTGCTCTCGTGGTCGGTGGATCAATGCTTGCATGATCACTACACTATCAAGCTTCGAAGCGACATCTTCTGTCTCACTAGGAGGGGAGACACCTGTGAGGATCTGATAGAGAGTCTCGACCACATTCAACTTGAAGAGCTCCGCCGACAAAGATGGACTGGCACGAGCTGTGATGGCCAACACTCGAAGGAATTGTGTGTGGATATTAGCGCTGATAAGATTGGTAGTGCCGGGAACTAGAAGCCGCAGTATGACTTTGAGCAAGTCCACGCTGACAAGCTGCTCTAGTTTCGACGATTGATACTTAAAACTCTCAATTATACGTGTAACGCAGAGGGAGGCTTGTTCCACGACTCGTTGGTCGCTACTGTTGAGCACGTTAAGGAGAATTGGCATAACCCCCGTGATAACACTGAACGAGTCCTCTGGAATATTGCGACAGCAGTTGGCCGCGGTCGTCACAGCAGTCCGTTGAGTGCCAGTGGGGAAGAAGTCCAGGTAAGTCAGGCAGGCGGTTAATCCGCCTTCCCGAACAATGCTTGTAGGATATTCCACCGAAATCTTCTCCAACGTGCTTAGGGCTTGCTCCGCGAGATCGATATAATGTATCTCTAGGAGCTTCTGGCACAGGATAGGAACAGCGCCACCATAAACCACATTGGCGGCACTAGCCGGTAGAGCCTCCATTAAGTTTGCGAGACAGCGGCAGGCAAGTAACATAATCTCGGAGTTCTCTTCGCCGGTCAGTTCATTGGGCTGCATCAAAGTCACCAATTCCTTCACGAAGGCATCGGGAGAGAAATGCCCCGACAGGTTGTCCTCGTTCGACACGAGGAGAATTTCGGCGAGTTCTTGCAAAGCCACGAGCTGTACCGATGGATCCTCCTTCTGCCGAAGGTGGTGGAGAATGTCGCGTAGCCTGGAAGAGATACCGGACATCATACCAGTTAATGCCCTAAGTGTACTGGACAGACCCGACCCAGGAGGACCACCGAACCCGCCAAAGGGATCGTCGTCGTAATGACGGTGAGGTTCATCGTCATCATCATCGTTGTCATCACTATTATCGTCATCGGGATCATGCGCAGGAGGGGGCGGAGGGGGCGGGGGTGGTTCTGCCTCATTCTCATGCTCCTTGGTGCCAGTCATCGTTGTGTCTGGGTCGGGAGGCGGCGGATGATTGCTAGATGTTCGCTTCGATCGCCGCGTAGAACTAGAGCCGCCTGGTGCGGATTGCTCTAATTGGCATGGTTAGCACACGAATATTGTAGTCAACTTAATCCTAGGTGCATCATACCTTGAGATGCCGTACCGCTCTTCTTGTTGCGGCTTGACTTGCGGCTTGACGAGGCTGAAGCTGAAGTTGTAGAGTCCTGCATTCTGGCTGGTGGGGGTGGGTCAGAGCTGTAAGAAACAAACATTAGAATTTCATATGTCCAAGGTTGTGAGGGAAGAGTGTCAATTTTGCGGAGACATACGCGGCAGGACTAGACATAGAAGCCGTGCTCTTTCCTTTCCTCTTGCGAGAGGTTGGTGCAGGAGCAGGGGCGGGGGGTATATCGGGTGCGGGCTCCGAAATCTTCTGCCGCTTAGGTCGACGAGCAGACGAAGCTGGCTCGGGTTGTTGAGATTGGTTTGGTGGATTATTCTCTCCCGAGGATGGCTTTCTCTTTCGCGATGTCGTCTGTCTTGAGGAAGATTGGGATGGAGAAGTTGTACTTGCGTTGGCTCTGGCAGATGCAGATGTATGCCCACCGGGAGTTTGACCGGATGGATCAGCCGGGGAAGCTCCCTGACTTGCTGCGTTGCGCGCAGAGGAGCGTGTGACTCTGGAAGACATGAGTACTTGATATTAAGACTGCATGCGAACAGAACAGAGAAATGGTATGACTCGAAAAAAACTGTGGAGAGTGCAAAGAGGGTTTATTCCAAACGTGAGTGGGAGAATTTGATAAGCCTCGCCGCAAAAGCTTGGACGGTGGGACAGCTCTCGTTATGGGAATTAGGTTCAGATTTCTTATAATGAAGTGTACTCTGTCGAGGTAGGCAACATTAGATGCACCTGAACATTGCACGGGAGCGCAGTGACTCCTTTGTGACAACAAACAGGGCAGCTAGAGCTAAATGTCCACTGTACGTGAATCGCCTAGGTTGGGATGACGGTGGACAACAAAGAATGTGCGAATGAATACAGGATCGAGGCATCAACTACGAATGCTCAAGGATCCGAAGCTTGTGCCCCTCCCTCAAATTATGACGGCCAACCGCAAGGCACTAGCCAATACGTGTGACGCCGTATTGGAAAGACAATTGATAATAAGGCAGCTATGAAGGTTGTTGTGGTTTTATTAGAAAGAGGGATGGGGGAGATGGGGGATGGGGTGGCGCCTGTTGGTGGTCGGCGTCGAAGGAGTTTGGGAGTTGAGGAAGATTGAGATATTGAAGTTGAAGTTTGATATGTGATTAAAATAAAGTGGTGCCTCCCCTCGGGTCAAGTTGTACCAAGGTATCAAGTGTACGTATAGAGATGTGTTTAGACTGTATCATACCTGGGGGATAAGGATAAGGATGAGGATGGCGACGAGGCAGGAGCGGCCGATCGCAAGTTCAGATTCGGATTCAGGTCTACTATAGAAGGAAGTCGCGCTTGAGGACCGTTATCGACTGCCGTTCGAGAGCGCGAGTTCGCAGCAGAGGGTTTTCGGTCTGCCATGGATTACGCCATGAGGCAAGGTGGCGATAGTCTCTGGACGAGTTCGATATATTCGGGTTACTCGCTCGTCGCTCGTTCTCCTCTTCCGCCTTTTTTTTTTAATTTTTAATCTATTACTCGTACAACGAATCAGACGAGGGATGTCGTCAGAATAATTGATTGACACTTAGAATACGTATTCGGCTTCGTAGGTACGAAAGCGGAATTATACTTAGATACAGATTAAACAAAACAAGCGATGGAACTGAGACGATAGGTCGTCGTCGTCGAAGGAGCTTTCAAGACGTAGTTGGAGGTTCTATCGGAGGAGGTTCATTCGAGTGCGTCGGCGGGCGGCTGGATGGGTTGGGCTACATACATAGAGGTAAAGTGGGTTGTGTGGGTGTGTACAGTACTGTACGGGGGTGTGTGAACGGTAATGTATGTAGACTTTAGACCCAGCGCCCAGGCTGTCTGCAACCTTGCTCAATGGACCCTGTAGTACACTAGTTCGTGCGGGTAAGGGGGGGTGTACAAGACTTTACGCTATTAATGGTGTAACAGGTGTGTGAATAGAGTACACTAAACCACATGCATGTATGAATTACATATACGTACCTATCTAACTTGTATGTATGTATGATGTGCGAATTGCTAATAGGGGTGTAATTATGAACTCCCCTCCAATAATTCCCGCTCAATATGAACAATAACGCCAGCAGCCAAATAGTTAGGATGTTAGGATAAGATTTATCAATATTAAGAGCTATCAGAAATCAAATCTTGCGGCTCTCTTTATCAGCTCCTCTACACATTTATTATACATATTTGCTTTTAAGTGCTCATACTAAAATAAAGGGACACGAGGTAAAGCTATGACATCATTTTTTTCAATACTAGAACCCACTACTATTATTGAAGCTGTTACACAGTACGTAGTAGATCAGACTCTTACAACCCCTATCGCGGAATATTAAGAAAGGCAAAATGGCATGTTAGCAGAGTTTGCGTGTCAGAGCGGTCCCTCACATTATACACTTCAAGTGCTTTAGCCACATCTGATAGGATGAGCCCATATCAAAACTCCTGTAAAATTTTTCGTCAGGTTCTCCATTTCTTTACTCGACGTGGCTGACATGCGTTGGTTATCTCGCTCAGTCTACCAATTAAAATCGCCCGAGATATTCTGTATTTCATCGTCACATAACGACAACGGACCTGTATGTTGCAATGCTAATAACGTATCTGATGGTCCACTAAAGTCACATTTCTTAAGCTGACAGGTCTATGTTTTAGAGAGCTTACATCCCGTTCTAATCGCCAACCCGGGGCAGTATTTTCCCTACGACTTTAAGCTATTAATGCCATCCTCATACTCGCCCAAGTCGTACTCGTTAGGGTACTTCTCTAAATGGTCTTTCAGCTGTTGCATCTGAGCCTTCAAATCAGGGGTTAACTCCTCGTATACGTCCTCGAACATAGTTCGAATAGGCGGCTTCTTCTCTCGCTCCGCCTCTGAGAACGCTTTCAGTACATCTCGCTTAATGCTGTCCCGCGCCTCCTTTTCTTTGGACTCGTCCCAAAATCCATTAGCTTCCATGTATTTCCGTAGTCTTGCGATAGGGTTATCTCGGCGTTTCCAGTCCTCCACCTCAACCCTTGCGCGGTATGCGAAGGAATCATCCGACGTGCTGTGATGACTAACACGATAGCTCATCGCCTCGATTAAGACTGGCTTGCCCCCGTCTTCGAGTGCCATTTCCCTCGCTTTCTTGGTGACTTCTCTAACCGCCCAGATATCATTTCCGTCCACTCTTACGGTGTCAATCCCATAGCCGATTCCTCGGCTAGCAATACCATCACCTCGATACTGTTCTAAAGTCGGAGTAGAAATTGAGTAACCGTTGTTTCGGCATATGAAAATGACAGGGCAAGATCGTGTTGCGGCGATGTTCAATGCTGCGTGAAAGTCTCCTTCACTCGCCGCACCCTCCCCAAAATATACAGCAACCACACGAGGAGGTACAGAAGGATCATTAATATGCTGCATTTTAAGAGCATATGCAGCACCAGAAGCGTGTGGTATCTGCGTCGCTAGCGTTGATGAAATCGTATGCTGTGTGAGAAGATAAGCAAACGAACCAACCAAACGTAAATAATTGCAAACATACAATGTTTAGCTCCTTGCTACCGTAGTGTACCGGCATATTTCTACCCTTTCCAATATCATGCTTATTGGCAAAAAGCTGGCTCATGAAGTTCTTTAAAGTGAACCCACGTTGCGCAAAAATTCCCTGTTCGCGATATTGGCAGAATACTACATCCTCCTGGTCCAAGGCCGAAGCCGACCCAACACTAATGGCTTCTTCGCCAGCTGAAACCATGTAAAAACTGATACGACCCTGCCGCTGCGCGTCGAACATAACCGGATCCATTATGGAAACAGTTAACATGGTCTTATACAGCTTAACAACCTCCTCATTGCTAAGATCTGGCTTGAAAGAACGATCGACAACGTTGCCATCTTGGTCAACCACCCGGTATGTCGGTACGGCGGGGTAGTCGGAGGGTACTACGAATTTGAGGTCGCTCGTGAAAGCACTATTTACAGCACCTGGGAAGGAAACGTGGCTCGCACCAAGACGTTGTGATATGCTGCTAGATAACCGAATGGCTGGGAATTGGAGGGCAGGAGAAGTAGAACCGCGGGGTACAGAGCCGACGGCTCTTCGTAGCAACGCTCTTGGGAGTGTACGCGCCTTCATTTTGCTATATCATGGTATGTTCTAAACTATTGCGCAACCCAAGCATCAATTGAGCTCTAATAAGACGAAAATGAGTTTTTAGAAGGAGGAATTGGTTAGCTAGTCGGTTGTCTGACATTCTAAGAGTTAGATGAGATCCCGAGCTCAAGACGTCACTTAAGCCGGCGTAAAGCGAAGGCCGATCCAGACCGAGACGAACTTACCCCAGCTTTTAGCTTCGTCAGTTTCCGCCTGACGTAAGCCGAAATGTTGGACTGCATCTTCAATAAGAAAATGCCATTATTATCTGCTTTCAATGTTTGCGTTGCCTTATTATCACACGGAAAGCTACCTATATATGCTGACCATCTAAAACTGCCTAATTGAATTATTCGGAGCCTTAGAAACGCTAACTTCGCTTTGGGCAAGTTACAGATTAAAACAAGAAAAGAAAACTGCAGGTATCTAAGTGCACAGCGCACAATGTACTCATATCCCAATACGAAAACGTCAAGTTCACCCAAGATACCACAGACCGCATACCGGGACCCAGTATCGTCACCTTCAAATACGCGTAGTGTATTACCGTAGCGACAGTCCGCTTTTCCTCGCCGAAGATGTGTGACTTAGGAATAAACAAACCTTTCCCACTCTTAGATTCAATGATTCCCGTCCCTTCCACACACGCGAAAATACAATCCTCTTCATTCACAACATTCTCTCAAGCCTTTCCCCGACTCGACCGTCAAAGCACTTGTCTATTGCTTGTAGACAATCAAGGTCAAATCCTGGTCAAGGAATCACCAACAATCTTCCCAACCAAGCCATCACTATCCTAGATAATGACGAACCCAAACATTGTGATTGCCCTGCTGGTCGTCTTCGGTGTCGTGATTATTGCGGCTGCCTACTGTAGCTGCGTGATGTCACACAATACGTTCGCCCTCGCGATGTTCCGCAACAAGCAAGCGCAGCGCCAACGTCAAGAAGAGACGCGGAACGCCTCTTCCGAGGCTGTTGCGTCAGTTTAACGAGGTAAGTCGAAATCGTTCCTATCCCTATACCACATATGTCATCGCGGGAAGTATGTGTATGTGACACAGCAGTGTGAATTCGGACGGGATGTTCCTCTTTTCAGCCAATCGTCTCAAAATACCCCAGATAAGGTTGACGTCTTGGCGGCACTAAGCCAAGCATCCCTGTCTAGGCCTGGACCTTTAAGGATTAATGAGATGAGATCAGCTGTGGCTAGTGCTGGATACACTGATACGGGAAAGCCACCCCCAAGCTACCTAAACCCCCACATAGCACATGCCGGACTGATCGTCCCATCCTCCGGCCGATCAACGCAATTTCTGTAGCTTCACCTTCGGCGGGCCGGCTGCTAATAATTTTATAGGATTATATCCTCGAACACAGGCGACGGCCGAATAATGCGCATAATCATGGCCGCCCGCCCATCAGTCACGCGCGCAGTGGAACGGATATCGAGGTCTTCTAATTGCTTTTCTTTTGCTTCTCCGTCTCGACATATCAGACTACTCAGCACGACATTACAGAACCAACGACCCGAACTCTCCTCGACGACCACCTCTTCCACCTCCTCACCTTCACCCAACAATAATGAAAACTCTAATACTAAAAACCGAACGGGGACAACGCACTTCGGCTTCCAGGACGGCCTTTCCGAGTCCGAGAAGACGGAGCGTGTTGCCGGTGTCTTCCACAGTGTAGCCGAATCTTATGACCGCATGAACGATTTAATGTCATTCGGCTGGCACCGCGTCTGGAAGTATGTTTCCCACCCTCACGCTACCTCTGTAATTCCTTGCTAATCTCAATTGCGTCTGTAGGGACCACTTCGTGTCCTCCCTCAACCCCGGCTTCTCCTCCACGATCCCCCCCAAACCGCAACGCATCCTCGACGTCGCCGGCGGCACAGGCGACATCGCCTTCCGAATGCTACACCACGCGCACGTCCTCAACAACAACCCCTCCGTGCACGTAACTATCTCCGACATAAACCCCTCCATGCTCGCCGTCGGCAAATCGCGATCCCTCTCCCTCCCCGCCTCGCAACAAGCCTCCCTCTCCTTCCTCGAAGCCGACGCGACATCCTTCCCGCCTGGCTCCGTCGCCTCCAACTCCCTCGACCTGTACACGGTCGCCTTCGGGATCCGCAACTTCAGCAACATCCCGGCCGCGCTATCGGAAGCGTACCGAGTCCTCAAGCCCGGCGGCGTATTCGCCTGTCTCGAGTTCAGCAAGGTGGGCAACCCATTGTTCGACGCCGTATACAAGCGCTGGAGCTTCGGCGCCATCCCGCTGATCGGCCAGCTCGTCGCCGGCGACCGCGACTCCTACCAGTACCTCGTCGAGAGCATCGAGCGCTTCCCCAGCCAGGAGCGTTTCCGCGGCATGATCGAGGACGCCGGCTTCGTTGTTGGTGGGGATGGCTATGAGAACCTGACCGGTGGTGTTGCTGCTATCCATAAGGGGATGAAGCCTCTGTAGTGCGATCCGAGATCCCCCCCCCCTCTTGCGTTGAGGCTCTGATATTATTAAAAATCGAGAAACGGAAATGAGAGTGAAGATGAATAGAAAGGCAATGTTTGTACATCACCTGTGTTTGTCCGTAGGCAAAAAGGGGACTTGTCTACCGCCGACGGTATTAAGGCTATAGAAAAAAGCAAACGAAACGCAAGAGACTTATCCCAGATCAGTGTACTATAGTAGATAGAGCTTCATGCGGTTCCACACGGCCCTTTGGTAGACTCCTCTAATGGTAAAGTGACCATTGCATATCACAAGTCCTGATAGAACTATGTATAACCGCCTCTGTATAATGAAGCCATTCTCACCGCACCCTTAATAAGTGTCTCAGACAACGGGCCCCATGCTAAAGTAGAAAGGTCAGCAAGGCCCACTGAAACACTTAAACGGCAACTCACAGGAGCTTACCCAATTTACCAAGTTCGCCACGGTAGGATCTACGTCTATAAAGACCTTACCACTCATCATTATCTACATCCTACAAGTCACGCCACACTCAAATAGGAATCCGCATTTGTCAATTCATTCCGGTTATATTAGCAAGAACCTATCTCGATGATCTGGTCCAGTCCTCTCAAGTAACGGTCCGGGGATCTTCAGAAATTAGGCATGTCACAAAAACCGAACCGTATTTTGCCCAGCGATTAGCTCGAAAACACTACATCGTATTGGCCACCGAGAGAAGAATGTATCGCAGGTACGTTTGCCCCTTCGGAAAGGAAGAAAAACAAAAGGGCAATCCGTTTCGCACATCCTCCCCCCTCCTTCTCCCTTCTCTCCCGATATGACGAAGGCACTGAATGATATTTTTTCCCCTACAAAACCTCCTTCGCAGGCCGGCAGATTCTCTGAACTCCACCTGTGAAAACGACAGAAAGTTATTTCGTGGGAAAAGGTAAGTGCCAGAATACAAGTAAAAGTTCGCGCGGAACCGCACGAAGTCATTAGTAGAATATGGGTGACAAGTAGGATTCGTAAGTTGGCGATTCATTTACGAGTCGCCAGTAGGAGCGGGTGAAGCGCTGCCACCTTCGCCCTTGCCTACACCTCCGCGGCCACCTCTTCCGCCTCGGCCACCTCGCTCACCTCGACCTCCTCGTGCTCCACCCCGTCCACCACGTTGGCGTCCACTCTCGGGGCCACTCTCACCACCGCTCAGAGCACCACGGTCACCGGCGCTACGGTATCCGCTGGTGTTGTCTCTGCCTCGACCGCTGCCCCAGGTTCCTGCTCCTCGACCTCCGAAAGGTTGTTTGCTCTCACGGGGTTGGAAGATCTTCACCAGAGGCCTTGATCGGTCTTCGGAGTGGCGGACCTTGAACTCGTCGGAGAGACTAGCATAGGCGGCTTCTCGATCCTCCACGCTCTGGAAATGGACAACCTTGTTGTTGCTGTTATTACCCCACTTCTCAATCTTGACAATCTTGGCCTTGTGCTCGTCAGGGAATATCTCCCGAGTCTGCTCATCGCTCTGAACGTTCATCACGAATAAGCCGATAATGCTGTCGGCGGGGGGTCGAGGAGCGGGCGATGGTGCAGTTTCTGGTCCATTAGTGGATCCGTTAGCACCTAAGGGCTTCTCGTTCTCCTTGCCGGCAACCGCACTAGGGGCCGGGGATGAGGAAGTTGGCTTTGGCGTGGCCGCCTTCGGAGGTTGCAGGGGGGTAGCTGCCGTGGGCTTGGGCGGTTGTGCAGCCGAAGGGTTTCGCTGCGAGCCAGGTCCCGAAGCTGTCGGGGGTGCTACGGCTGTGGGAGCAGCGGGGGGGAAACCAGGCGCCGGTGATGGCGTGCTCTGAGGCACAGTCTGCTGCTTAGCTCCACGGTGCGAGAAATTGAATCCTTGTGCGCGCATCTCCGTTCCAATACGGCCATCCTGGATCTCTAGTACTAGCCAGCCAAAAGCGGCATCGGCCAAGTTAAAGTTCCACATGTTCTTGAAAGCACTCTCGTCAACTTGTCCCTGAGCACCAGGGCCACCAACTGGACCGCCAAAGGGGTTTCCACCGGCTGCGGTTCGAGGCATCTTGTCGACCAGATCTAGCGCATTTCGAAGCAGATTCTGTTGGGCTTCATTCTGTGCAATTGCCGGCTCAACTTCGCCTTTGACCGTCTCCCAAACGTCGTTGAACGAGGCCTTCGAAGCGGCAAGCTTACCGCGGTAGTGATCCAAGGTGGGATTCACGCTAAACTCATTGTAGGAGCTGCCGTATCGGAAATGTAAACCTGCCGAGATCGAGAAGTCCGCCTTAAGACTAACTGAGAGTTGGTTCAGGATACCCTCACGAGCGGGCGAGGCGTGTGTAACGAAGATGCGGGTTTCGGTCGGATCGTAGACACGGTTTGCCGTATCAACCAGTTCACCCATCTGAAGCAGAGTAGTCCACATCGTACCTTGTCCACCGGCAATGGTGGTTCTGCCTTCGCCATTATCGAACAGCTTGTGCATGACGACGGCTCCGCCGAGACCGAGAAGTCGCAACTTAACGCCACCAATCTCCAGCAGCATGGATCGAGCCTCGTCGATAATGTGCAGGTTGGGAACCTTGTACTCTCCGGATCGGAACTTCTCCAGCACGCGCACATCTTCACAGGCACCCCAGACGGTATAAACCGGCACATCGAGTTTGAGTTGACCGCTAATGAGCAAGGGCAGCTCAGACAGGGGTAGGTCTTGAGGAGGGAATCGCGCCTTGACGGAGCCCGGTCCACCTTGGGCGATAGCCTTCTTAACATCCTCATGAATCAACGGCGAGTACTGAGCAACATGCTTCAAGGTCCTGTTTCGCAAACTTGTTAGGGTATCGTCCAAATCTAAACATTGATGAGTATATCTTACTTTTCCGCAATGCGCTCGAGAGAAGTATCATCGTAGAAGCCGAAATCTCCGGTGTGGATAATGTGATCGGCTCGTGCTGTCTTCGCAAGCTCGTTGAGGGATCGTAGGTTGCCTAAAGCAATTTTCAGCTCGATTCCACTTATAACTTATATTTAATAAGAAGCCGCCCTACCTCGTACATCGGCTATGCAAAGAACTCGAATTGGACCTGACTGGATAACTCGGCCCTGGTTGGGCAGGAGAGGAACGGCGCCAGGAGCGGGACCAGGGTTCGGGTGACCACCGGGAGCACCGTTGGGCATATAGCCTTGGTTGTTGTAGGAACGTTGCTGGGAGGAGTCAGACATTAGCGAACGATGCACAAAAAAAGGTGACTGGTGCATATGTGCGAGAGGTCCAGCAACTCGATTGCTCGAGGCCGACAAGTATGGGCCATTGTAAGAGAGACCGCGACCGTCTAACGACAGGAGTGGACCACCGTCAGTAGGGCGAAACTGATCGCGATACTGAGACTGGGTAGACATTGTGGAAGGCGCACCAGCATGCTGGGGAGCAAGCAACGGCGCAGATAGATGGTGAAGGCGGATTGCCCGAGAAATCTCGTACAGACACTGCGGACAAGCCGGTAGAGGGGGTTGGTCGTAGGGATGGCAGTGCGGGAAAGGCTGCTGCGACTGATGAAGCATTGCAACCTGCGCGGCCAGGCTATTGGGATCGAGATGCGGTGGGTAGGGTTGGGGTTGAAGTTGAAGTTGGGCATGGATATGGGGGTCCATGTTGAACAATAAATAAGACAAGAGGATTGTGGTGTTGACGATACAATAGAAACACTCTAAACAGAAAGAGAAATGTGTAGGAAATATGGCAACAAGAAGCTATCTCGTTGTGTGCAGATGCTAACTTGGGTATTTAGGGCTACAATAGGTCACTACACTTACAGCCATGGACAATCTATCTCCGTAGAGATGAGGTATAGTCGGCCGGTAATTGTACGTGTATCTGAGTAGCTATCGGCAGTGAATTCGAAGATGGGCGATGGTGGTTATGGAGGGTTCGACGAGGGAAAGGGAAAAAAGTTGGCAGTCGGCGATGAAGGCGCGTGTGTATGGAGGTTTGGCGGTTGCCAGGTGGCTCGACTTGGGAAACGTTAGGTTCGATGAATGAACTGAACGGGTATCTAAAAAGAATAATTTTCAAGAATTGATACTGGCGCAATGCAAGTCGATGCAAGGTCGGCAGGAAGGACCGTCTGCTGGTAAAAGATGTTGGTAAGATGCCGATAGAGTGATGTCGATAGCTTTTTTTTATTTTCAGCAGCGACGAGCAGTGAACGAAGGTTTGGGGCGTCAAAAAGTTCGATGGGGGATTAGGGAACTCGCGACAATCACAAGCTGCGCTAAGTGTGATTGGCTAAGGCCCTCAGCCTCGACCCGCTCTAATATTCACTAGGTTAGTACAGTGTACTCTCAGATATATGCATCTCCAACAAAGAAGCAAGTAAAGAATACTTTGGTCTTGAAGACCAGTCGCCTTAAGCAGTAGAAGTCTATTGTATATACGCACTGCATCTATCATCTTCTAAGGCATCGCCAAAGCCAATAGGTGCATTACCTACATACATCCAATAGGCTGCGTCCAGCTTGTTCTGATATGCTTGACACAACCAGTTTTTCATATAACATCTCATGTCTAAATAACAAATAAAGATTTTTAGTATGATTCACAATCAGAGTTCTGACAGATAAGATCCATGAAGCTTGTAATTCGAAGAGCTCCACAAGTACTAGCTTTAATGATCATATCTGAGCAGTACTCAGAGATATAATACCTTGTCCCTATCATTCGGTGTGCTCTGAGACAATGTCTCCAATTATAACGCCACCAGTAAATTATACAGCCTCGTTCTAGGTTAGTTCATTCTACATGAACACGATAGTTGCGGGGGTTTTTTTTTTTTTTTTTTCTAGATGATCCATATCGTTGCCTATTTACCGAGCTAAACTCTTCCCAAAGCCAAAATATCTATATTCCCAGATAACTTTAAACTACAACTCGGAAACACCCTTATATTCCTCAGAGGCACGAAAATAAGGTATCGTCAGGTTGCGGCCGAGAATCAAGCGCTAATAAGACAAGCTCAACATAGCAACAAACACCTAACAGATAAATAGCAATGCTCGTCTATGCCCGAAGGCTGATTTAATTCTGATTATGATCCAAGGGGGGCTGTGTTCCACCCTCACACAAGGCCTAGGGCATGTTCCTCTTCTATATAGACATCGTAAAGATGCTAGTTCAATATATTCCTTCCACCTCTACTCCCCCTTAAGCGGGCTTTCAAATTTCCAGCCCGCAAACTCGTCTCGCTCTCACCCGGACGGGAGATGCGTCCCTAGTCGGCAAACCCCGTGGGTGAGAGCGGTAAAAGGTCCCGTGTCCCTGCTGCAAATGCCATTCAAATATCCACCCAAGCACCGTGCTATCGCTATCCTCCAACAAAAGGGAAACTTCCAAGTACGTGTGTGGATAGAAACAGTTGATTTGTTTTCGCCGAGCTCCTGATAATCTGCCCTGCGCGAATGTTGCCACAAGTAGTTTTCGCCCCCGAAACTCCGAGAATATGCACTGATATGATGGCTGTACAAGCGCGTTATCAATCCTGCTCCATCAGTAGGTATATCACCACATGTCGTCATCGTCCTCCTGATGTTGACGGCGTCCATTTTCACTACTAGTGTATTGGACGTAAGTCGAGTAATAATCTTTGTCTGCCTCTGAAGCGCCATAGTCATCCGTGTCGGCATAGTCATCGCGACTCGTATGATCCTTGCCGTGCTCGTAGTCGTAGATCTCAGCAGCTTCTGGGTAATCCCCAGCTTCATGTTGCATGCTAGGATCTCCGTATTGCGTTGTTGACTAGGGTTATATTAGAGCTGGTCTTGATCGGGGCTATTGTGCTCACTTACTCGGTGATATTCAAAGTTGTATCGATCAATGCTCTCTTGCGCTTGTTGCTGCTCCAAGTACTGCTGCTCTTGCTCCCGTCGCCGCCTCTCTTCCTCTTGTAACCTCTTTTGTTGAGGTGACTGAGGGACTTGTAACTGAGGATGCATTGCTTGAACCTTTGCGAGATATGAATACATAAAATTGCTTAGCAAGACTTGGCTATACAGGGCCCGGCGAGGGTTGGCGAGTTTGATATGTGCCATTCGATATATTGCGCGTTCTTCCAGGATGGGAAATCTCGTCCAGTGGTAGTCAACGTCTGGTCGTAGGGGTCGGTACGGAGCTGGCTCTGGTGATAGTGATCTTTGCGCTTGATGCTTCTTACTGCCTGATTCCCTTTCACTTTTCCTCTTGCTACTTCCAAAAAATGAGGCGAACAAGCCATCCTTTTCTTTCTTCTGCTCACCAGATTTTCGGCTACTTTCTTTTCTCCTTTCTTCCTCTAGCTTGTTGTCGATATTGTCACGGTCAAGTAGCAAGCTTTCTCGTCCCTTGTGGATTGCCGTATCGATTGAGGTTTGAAGAACATCAAGACGGACGTTGTCATGTGCTTTCTCCACAAACATCTTGGTTTTGGACTTTCTATTCTCATCGTCCTTCTTTTTCTTCTCCTTCTCCTCGCCCTTATCGCTTTTGTTGAACCATTTCCAGGATGTGGCTTTGGACTTTTCACTTTCATTCTCACTCTTCTCTTTCTTACTCTTCTTGTCCGGCTTCCTATCCTCGGGGGTTGTAAAAGTAGGTATAAATGTCAAAGATTCGGTACTGGTAGCGCTGCTGCCTGGGAATGGTGAAGGACTTTGTGACATATCATTAAGCGTCCGGTTAGAACCGCTTGATGACCTCTTCTGTTGTGAAGTTCGGCCGGTGGCTTGTGGTTGCGATGAATTTTGAAGTGATTGCCCATAATTCGGTCTTTTGTTTGAGCGAGCAGGAGGTTCGGTAGGTACTGAGGAGGGTTGAGACAGAGGTTGAGCTGCACTCCTTTGTGAAGATGACCTTTCAGGGAAAGGTCTGTTTAGTTCCATAGTCTGTGCATTAGAATGTTCCTCCTCGGTTATAGGTGTCTCTATAATATGTGGTGTCGTGGTAGATGTTTTGACAGCCTCAGCAGATAATGTACGGTTGGGTCCTTGCGGTCTTGTGGGAGCATCATGGCTTGATTCTTGAGAATTATGCTGCCCGGAGCTTTCATACACATCTGACGTGGGTTCTTTGGAGAAGGTTTGCTGGCGATGCGCAGGTTTTGTTGGCCGTGAAAAGTTCTCGGAAATTGGTTCTGATTGTACTCTTGTCAAGCCGTGTCCGGGTGGGGCATCAATGCTTGATTCAGTTTGCAAGCCACTGGACTCTTCCTCGGTCTTCTTTGCTGCTATGCGCTTTGAAAAAGGAAGCCGTTCGTCAGATCTGAATGAGCCACCTTGCCGGTTCTTCAAACTTCCACCTTTTCGATATGTTGTACGGGTTGACCGACGTAAGCCCATACCCGGCGCAACGGGAAGTATAGGCATATCGTCCACATTTGATGCTTCGCCATTCGGATCTTGACGTTGTGACTCAAGAGTAAGCTTTTGGACGATCTTGGACGGATCCTTTACAAGCTCATCCAGGCTTAGCTCTGGTGGTCCCTGTCCTGAATTTCTTTGAGATTTCTGCCTCTCCAACCTTTCAGCACCATCAACATATCCTTCCGCACCATGCCCACCAGCGTTGTCAATCTGTCGAGAAAGCATAGACTTCTTCCTCCGTAGCCCCCCTGAGTCGCTTCTCTCCAAACCGTCAACGGAAAGGGTTGATTCTGAGGACCGCCTTTTCATCGATTGCACTCTTTTCTCGACAAAATTCTTGAACTCGGTAGGGGCTAGCTCCGGATGCACATTAGCAGGAACCCATAACAATCTTGAGGGGTCGGCATCGTCATCTCCTTTTGGGGCTATCGATGGCATAAAAGATATGGCTTGGAAGGGGAGCAAATCGGGGTCGCTATTGTTCGAGACGTCCATGGACATTCGCCGTAGCGCTTGTAAATTGCTTAACTCCTGAGCAATATCATTTGGGTTGTCAATATTGGTTATTGGATATTGTTGGGCATCTTCGCGCATGTCACGGAGTGTCGGGGATATGGGTGATTTCGGGGCCGACTCGAAAGAGTTATTTCTTGAAGCTGTACTCCTCTGGCTGGGCATCCGACTGGGAAGCGTCTGAGATTTCTGCACAGGGTTTCCATTCGTCACAGGAGATGAGCCTTGCAAGCCACTTTTGTCTGAGGTTGTCCGAATCAGTGGAAGCCGTTGTTTATCTGAAGAATGCTCCCCCTCATTACCCTGGGCTATTTGCTCTCCCTCCTGGGGAGAGGAGATAAAACTCATAGGGCGCGAATCATTATAGTCGTCGTCATCGCCGTACATGGTCCCGATGGTCTCGGTTATGTGATGAGTTGAATCGGATATGGAGAGTTGGTTGGCATGGCCACGCCGACTTGCAAAGCTTCCACCGACATCGCGAGGCCGATGAGAGGTCTAAGTATCGGGCAAGAGTTAGTTCGCTAAGGGTTTCTAGACAAAGGGGACGAACGAGTGACCTGACGATGGACGAAGAGAGATTCGGCATTATTGAAACAGTAGCCTTCTTAAAGATGAAATAGGCTATTCCGAGGCTGGTTCCAAGACATGCGACCAGGTATACCAGGCAAAATGACGTACCATCATCGAGGGTGTTCGCGGCGACCTCGAGTGAGGTCTAAACCTCCTAGATTCCCCTTATAATGTTGTCGGGTTGCACAAAGCAGAATGTCGTCCGTGTCGCGGCACTATCATGGGAGGTGGCAATATTCGGCAGAGATTCAACGTCGCCTTCGCCGTCGATGTCGGTGTCGATGTTGGATATCCAATAGGCCGGTCTCTGAGATGCATACAATGGAATGATTCAGGAGAGTGAGGTAAGGAGTTTGTGTGTTGTTCCAATGTTTGTTAGATTTCGGTGTCGACGAATCGGGGCTCGCGTCGGGTGACAATGGTGCCGTTACTGCGATAGTATTTTGGATATGTAATGGCGGGCAAGACGGTTAAGGTAAATAAAGGGGTGACCAGCCGAAAGTTGCAAGTATAGAGTTGTTGGGCTCCGAAGTTGGTTGTTTATTAGGTAGATAGCGAAGTTAGCGGTGCATGGATCGAAATCATGGTCTCGCTGTCTCGTCACTTTGTCGCTTGTGCCAAGTCGTTTTCCCTTTTAGAGTCCTAAAATCCTACAGCGGTATTCGTCCATCGATCTGATGGAGAACAACCATTCTTATTTCGCAGATCATCGATGTCCCATTATTTTGTTCCCTCTTAGAAGTTAGAACGTTGCATTAGCGCCATCAGAGACCAGCGCCTGGCCTGTTTTTCTCTGGAGGGTTATTTACAGCAGGTGAACCCCTGGAAGTGTCACGTGTAGGCGCCCGGAATGGGGAACAAAGCGCAGAAAGGGGACTGCATCCCACTGAAGAAACCACTGACTAAAATAGGTGTAGTCCCATTCGCTATTCGGAGACAATGCCTTCCCCCAAGTACCGCGTCCCGTTACATCCAACTCCGAGCCTAGCGGAAGACTAAAATAGACGATTAGTAGCAGTGCATTCAGGTTTCTTTCTACAAATATGGATAGGTCAACGCCAGCGTACCTACCTACCTACCTTGTCCATTACGACATGTGGTTTGATGATTATTCGAGTCGAAAGTATACAAGAACCATTTTATTTAAAGTCGTCAACTCCTAATGAGGAGAGATGCGAGGTTCTTCATAATAAGCACCATGCTGCATTTTGAAGGTTGAGACGAGGATACCACATGCTCCCGTCATATCCAACCTCTATCCTTATCATCTCGTTCAAATAAATCAAACGGCCATAACTCACGATAACAGGGAATCATTTCGCACGAATTCATTTTGCTCCAATTACCCCCAGGATTCAATCAGTGCTGACTGGAGTATCGTAGCCTGTATCCTATATCATACCAACTTCATTAGGTACCGATTTTTTCCGTATAACGTAGCACGGCATTCGGCGATTATAGTAATCGTCGTTACACTTTGCTTGGTTGTATTTAATCCTGTCTCCGAAGAATGTTATTCAATACGAGTTGAAACCCGGCCAATTCGAAGACGCGGACGGTCATATGGCATGCAAGAGACATTTCTCGATACTTATACCGCAAAACACACGCAGCAAACCACGCCAGTGGCTTAGAGACGCATCACTAGCTTGACTTGTTGAACCCAACTAGGCGATAGAGTTCGCCCGCTAGATCAGCTGTGACCTGGATCCCCCCTGCGCAATTTACAAGTGCCTTCTTTTTCTGGTTCATTTTCACGCCAGAGCTCGTCATACCGCCGAAGACTCCTACACCGACCCTCAGCTACCATAGGCGCAAAGGTCACTTGAGTATACTTTCAACATTAACTCGATCCATGGTCAATGATTGGCGCCACTAGAATCCAACAGCTTGGGTATCCCCAAACTCAATCTCGTATTACAGCAAGACCCTTTTCTTGCTATGATTTACACCAAGATAAGCCTCCTGAATACGAGCTTGTCTCTCTGATTTACTATGTTATCCCGACAACAAAGATTACCTACATGTATGTTATGCTACAACATTATTAGAGTGAGACGTTCTCGGAGTCTAGGCGGCTCTAGATATTTTAGATGCCGGTAACAAGTGGGCCTAGGACGGGACGGATACACGGGAGTGAATATACGGTACGCCCTGTTGAGCCACCGAACAAAGCAGCCCCGCATGTTCAAGAGCACAACTAGTTTAGTTGCATTTGGAATGCATCCAAACATCAATATAGACCGACGCATTCTGACCTGGTTCACCCAACTTGCTCAGTCCTTTGTCTCCACGATGTTGTCATCCCATCTGCAGTCTCATTCAAGGGACCCCAGCTAGGCTCAGATCTCATTTGCGGGGTGGCTGGCTTCGGCAGGAAGATGGGACGAGAACGACATATACTTTACAGGTACCGTACAATGTTTACATCACGAGTGGCTTGCACCTTCACCACTTATGCAGGCTACGCCTTTACGATGTCCCGAATTCCACACGGAACCGGATGTCTTTATATATATTCTCCATGTATCCCTATCCTATTTTGACATTTGTCCTCTCCTAGTGTGCCTCACTAGGCACATTAACTTTACGCAGTATCTCACTATGACCACTCAATTTCTTGCCCTTTGGTTAAACTTTGCGGTTTGTGCTCAATTTCTTCTTGGAGATGTCCTCGCTCAAAACTGCTGGAGAGATACCAAGTGCACGGGTCCTCAAACAGCAGCTTTTCCAGGAGAATGGGAATCAAACCTTTTCTCTCCGTCGTCGCGAACCGTCACTCCCAAGTTAATCTACAACTTGGATACTGGAGGAAGTCCTTTAGTAGGATCTATTTCCCTGGCCAGCACCGAACCAGGTATCTACTTCGATTTCGGCCTCGAAGTTGGAGGAGTCGTTACGATCAATTACTCTGTCACGTCTACTAATGGCGATGGCGCCCTCGGTATGGCTTTTACAGAAGCCAAGGATTGGATTGGCCCTGTCTCAGACTCGTCTAGCGGCGTGTATCAAAGGGATGACGGCGCACTTTATGCCAATTTCTCCTCGACGGGAGATTATACCTACGTTATGCCGCATGAGCAACTTCGTGGAGGATTCCGCTATATGACTCTGTTCCTTACCGGAACACCCTCCTTTGTTTCGATCAAGAATGTTAGTCTAGAAATATCCTTCCAGCCAACTTGGTCAAATCTCCGGGCCTACCAGGGATACTTCCATAGTAGCGACGATTTGCTTAATAAAATATGGTATAGTGGCGCCTACGTGAGTATGCCTCAAGAAATGTGTATTATCACTCTCACCATTTCCCATTGCTCTGAGAAAATCTATGATTTGAGATCTTCCCGATACTGTTAAACAACTACTAACTTCTCTTGCTTTAGACTATCCAAACAAATGCACTTCATCCCTCAACTGGGAGATCCTGGCCCGCTCCGGCCAGTCAATGGGCGAACACCGGGAACATTGGTGTAGGTGACACTATCAATACTGATGGTGCGAAGCGCGATCGGACGGTGTGGCCCGGAGATATGGGTGTCGCGATCCCAGCCGCTTTCTATAGCACTGGCGACATCGAGTCAGTTTTCAAGCATATCAATCCAAGGTGTTCGTAATTCTTTACTCACCGTCTTTAGGAGTGTAAGAAACTCGCTGGCGACGTTGTACAACATTCAGGTCAGTATAACCTTCCACATATACACGTGGAGCTTTCCGGTGACCAGTTTTATATAGGCAGACAACGGCTTACTCCCGTTTTCTGGACCGCCCCTTCTCGCGGTAGACAGTGATACGTATCACATGTGAGACCGTATATTCATTGGACTCTGAATTTTCCTCATTCTATGCGTCGATTGTGCTAAGTTGACTCATATTACCAGGTGGACCATTATTGGGACGTACAATTATGTACTTTATTCCGGAGATGTGGACTTCATCCGAGGAATTTGGGCCAAGTATCTCGCAGGGATGACATTTCTTACCAACCAGCTCAACTCCTCCTTAGGCCTTCTCAATATTACGGGTTACACGAATGATTGGGGTCGCTTCAATGTCGATAACACTCAAGCCTCAGCGCAAATGCTATATTATCGGACTTTAATCACTGGTTCCGCATTAGCAACTTGGATAGGGGACACGACCGGGATCAATTTAACGTGGCTTGAAGCCGCTGCAAAACTCAAAAGCGCTATAAATACCCAGCTTTGGGATGAAAACTATGGTGCATTTGATGATAGCGTCGAGAAGCGGGAGAACAACACTAGTCTATATCCTCAGGATGGTAATTCCCTGGCCATACTCTTCGGAGTTGTGAACGCTACGTCAGATCAAGCGCAGGATATATCGTCGTCACTTACGAAGAATTGGACCCCAATTGGGGCAGAAAGTCCTGAGTTGTCTGGCGAAGTTTCCACGTTTATCTCCTCGTTCGAAATTCAAGCTCATTTATTGGCGGGACAGACACAGCGTGCTCTGGATTTGATTCGAACTAGCTGGGGTTGGTATCTGAACAATGAGAATGGCACGCAGTCTACTATGGTGGAGGGCTATCTAGTGGATGGTACTTTCGGGTACCGCCACGACGCTGGTTATCAAGAGGTCTATTCGTATACTTCGCACTCTCGTGAGTATATCTTTAATCGTTGGTCGTAGCGCATTGTCCCTATTTTAGACCGTCCTAGTCTTGACTCAGGCGACTTGGCTCCCGAGTACTTCCGCGAGTAGAATATACTGACGTGGACTACTCTAGACGGATGGGCTACCGGTCCTGTCACAGCATTGACTGAGTATGTCATTGGCCTCAGCATTACTAGCCTAGCTGGCTCGACTTGGCAAATTGCGCCTCAATTCGGAGATCTCTCGCATGCCGAGGGAGGTTTCACAACTAGCCTGGGCAAATACTTCACAAGCTGGAATATAAACAGTGACGGCGGTTATTCCCTGGAGTTTAGTGTACCACTGGGTACTTCCGGTGTACTGGTGCTTCCGGCGCATAGCAGGAATGAGAGATATAGGGTCAAGGTAGACGGAAAGGTGATGACAGTAAATCAGGAGCAGACTGCTGGCAATACGGAGGGAAATAGGCAACTGTACATCACTCAAGGGACGGGTGGACAGCACCGCATCGAGGTCAGCTAGGAGGGCTTTTCGAGAAATGTGTGTAGACTAATGCTCCTTCCGGGTTGTCTCATATTGCAGGCAGAAGCGCCTATGTAACCTTCTGCAGGATACCCAGTAATAAACATACTATTATGAGAGGATTGCGATCTTGAGTCACAATTGAGGATACACACCATCAACGACGTGATGTTGGTTGGATTGCAATGTGCTTGATGTCTTGGAGATCTGGATGACTCATAGTCAATTCAAGGGAGCCTATTGAGCTATATACCCTCGATGAGCAAAACTGAAGATAAAGAGGCTTGGTCCCTCATGGTTTTGCGGGTTGAACATTGTACAAATTTGGCAGGTTGCGCGGTTACAAAGGACCCTCCCGGCGCTTAGAACTCGAGGTACAGTGGAAGGTCCCCCGCCGCCTAAGTTCTTATCTCGGGATATGCACTTAAACATCCTACTAAAATCACCTGACCGCGACTCTCTCTCGCGTTAATTACAATGCTGCAAAACGCGTCCAATAATTTCTAGAAAACAAATTCCGTCCCGCCTTTCGTAAACTGATGTCAATCCCCGAACTTTGGTACCATTCGTTTACCAACCAGATACCCAACTCCAAATACGCGCGCCGATGCAAACGCTTCCCACATCCTTACCCTTATAGCTTTCTTTCTTTCTCATTGTTCCCTCTCACGGCGCAGTAACTTAGCTTTTACAGGGTCTTACAGGGAATGCATTGACTTGGTCTCACTGACGTGCATACATTAAGTCGCGTTTGGAAGCCAAAATGGCGGAGCCAGAGAAGCCTAATATTTTCAGTGAATGCGTCTTCACTTTTATTCCATGTAAAGAATTAACTGAGGGATTGATCAATGAGGTATGTCACAGCCGAATAACATATACAATGTCTGTGAATTATCCTCATACTCACTAAATTCTAGCTTTCTCAGAGTATTGAGAAGTATGGCGGCAAAATCTTGCCAGCCAAACGCGGCCGCCCCGTGCCGCTTAGGGACGTTACCCACATCATCGCCAATTCGATCGACTTTCCCCAGTACCGCGAAGCGACCTCGATGATGATTCCAGTCGTTAAGTCCAAGTGGATCTCGGCATCTTTAGCGAAGGGAAAACAGGCCCAGATACGCCCCTTCACCCCCGATCCTCGAATGATCTTCTCTGAAGTGGTCCTGTCCTGCGCCGATATCCCGCCAACCGACAAGGAGGCCATTATTGGTGCCACAATGGCAATGGGTGGAATGGACTCGGACAACGTCACGAAGCTCACTACCCATATTTGCGCACTTTCTATGGACCATCCGAAGTGTCAGTTGGCTGTACAAAAGAGACTGAAATGCAAGATCGTTCTTCCCCATTGGTAAGCAATGTCCGTCATCTGAAGTGAGACTCCAGATCTAATTTGGCCCAGGTTTGATGATTGTTTTAAACTTGGAAAGCGGATTGACGAACGTCCGTATCTTCTGCCAGATCCCGAGTATCTACGCGCCAACCCCGATGATGCGATAAAAGTTCCCTCAAGCCAACATCTCGAGGGCGCTACTTCTGCTCGCCCGGACTATCTGCCTTCGCCCTCTGCGGACTTTGCAGGAGCCCGCCCTACCCTTACTGTCTTTGATGGTGTAAAGGTTATGCTGTCGACGGACTTATCGATTAGAGATCGACTCATTGATATTATTCGAGGACTTATAAAAAGCGGCGGCGGCGAGATGGTAGATGATGTCGAAGCTTGCGACTGGTTTATTTGCCAATATCGTGATGGTCCGCAGTATATACGCGCTTCGCAGACTGGCAAGACTGTTGGGAATCTGTCTTGGCTATATTTTGTTATCACCCACAACGACTGGACGTCTCCTCTAAAACGTCTTCTCCACTACCCGGTTCCGCGCGATGGAATACCTGGATTTAAGGGCCTAAAAATCACGGTGTCTAATTACGGAGGAGAGGCCCGTATATATCTCGAGAACCTGATCAATGCGACTGGTGCGACGTATACGAAGACGATGAAGTGCGAGAACACACACCTAATCACTGCCCGGGAAAGTGGCGAGAAATGCGAGGCTGCCAAAGACTGGAGTATTAAAACGATCAACCACCTCTGGATTGAGGATAGTTATGCGAAGTGCGAACGTCAACGCGAAACAGAAAGCAGATATATTCATTTCCCAGCTTGTACGCATCTGGGGGAAATTATCGGCAAGACATTCTTCGATGAGCAGAAACTACAGGCACTGTACTTCCCTGGCGGACGAGAGAAACTTAGCCCGTTGACTAAGCGGAAGCGCAAGATATTGGACAAGGCCAACGAGAATTCGTACTCCGAGGGCCCGGCTGAAGGTGTCACGGTCGGCCGTCAACGACACAAAGACTTCAACGTCATGACGGATACCGATGCCGAATATGCGCAGAAGACAACTGAGGCCTTTGGAGTACCGGCGCCAGCAAAGCGTCGTGCGACGAACGAGTTCGCAACACCGGCTAAGGGCCGCCATGTTCGGACTGGAAAAGAAAACGAGACCCCTTCCACTGTCTCTTCTGCAAGCCGCAGCGCAAAGGATAAGGCATTGAACAGACTATCAATTCTTGCTCCTGATATTGCTCTGTATGAGAAGGAAAAGAAACGGGGTCTCAAGGACGGTCACGGCCTCTGGGGTGGAAAACGTGCAGCTGATTTCATTGACCGAGAGAATCTCAATCGCAGTGTCTCTAGTCCAGCCACAAGTGAAGAGAATGATGCCAAAGCTAACAAGCGTCCAGCTAAAAAAGCAAGGCCCACTCTCCCAGACGTCAATATGCGTGTAGTGCTCACCGGGTTCCAACGATGGGTTAATGATGATAAGCATCGCGAAGATGCGGATCGCGTAAGTCAACCAAACTCTCATCTCATGGATTCTGCTAATATCTTAATAGAAGAAGTTACGTGATCTCGGTATCGCTGTTGTACCGGATGGCCAGCCGTGCGACTATCTCGTAGCTCCCCACCTGGTACGGACAGTCAAGTTCCTTCGCAATCTGTCCAAAGGTGCCACCATTGTATCCTCGAGCTGGATTGAGCAATGTCTCGATAAGAAGCAGCTCCTAGACCCACAGGATTACATTCTCAAGGACGAGGAGAATGAGGAGAGGTTCGGTATCAAGCTCGCAACTTCGGTTCGCAGAGCCCGCGAGAACAAGGGCAAGCTTCTCTGGAACATCCCCATTTATTGCACAAGCAACATCAAGAACGGCCCCGCGGGCTACCAAGCTATTGCCGAGGCCAACGGCGCCATCTTCATAATGTATGGCACAAGGAGTGGGACTACGATCAAGCCCACCAAGCCAGAAGAGGACGAAGGCGGTCCCGATCCGGTGTACCTCTTGAGTAATACGAGTCCCGAGGAGAAGAAATTGTGGAAGAAGTTCGAGACCATGGCCACGAATGGCAATATGGAGCCTCGTATTGTTGCTGCGGATTGGTTGTTAGACGTAGTCATGAACCAGGAAGTGACTTTTGACGAGAGATACCTGGTAACGAATTTCTTTAACGAGGGATAGGCGTTTTTTTCGTGGTGGCGGATACCATATTTCTTTTAATACTGACGTTATGAGTTCCGTTGCATGGCTCTGGATTTGGAATGGGGCGGGCGTGGTGTTTGGGGCCATCCGCATTCTGGTTTTACCTCGTTGCTCTTCGCCTTCTTAGGGCAACTATGCTTCCTGCTGGCTATAACGTATAGTAGCTAGGTACGCTTGCCAGGGACCTTGTGAATATTCTCTGAAATGTTCTTTTAGAACAGGGCAAGCAAGAAGTAACAATAAAATAAACAATTCCACCTCAAAAGAACTTTACACCTTGTTGATCCTCCTGTCCGAATATTTGTGCCTTGCCTCGCTTGACTAGGACTTGAAGTGCTTTTTGTAGTAATTCGGGGTCGAGACCGTGGAATTCTAAGTGGCTCGTATTAGTATTTCTTTTCTTTCACCCCTACAGCACCTCCCATCTTAAACGGGCACATATATGGATCATAGGTAGGTAGTAAATCTCAACTCACCAGTCCCCCTCGTCCCCTCCCCCTCCGTCAACTCATACAACGTAAGCACGCTATTCTTCTGCGCCGTCTCCTCGACCCACGCCTCCACCAGCGCAGCCCACTCCTCCGGCGTCTTCCAGTAGATCCAGAACACGTCCCCGCCGCCCTCCTTACTACTCCCACTTCCTATCCCGCCCCCGCTCCCACTACCACTGCTACTGCCTACGGGCTCCGCCCGTCCCTCCCGCCTCATGAAATCGAGCACCTCCCGCGCATCGGCGAGCCGTAAAGACCGGCCCAACCGTCGGTTCCGGAATAGCTCTTCGTGGGGCGTGCCTTCGTACGAGAGCGAGAGCCGGAAGAGCCGGTGGTGTCGGCAGTAGGCGAGGACGAGGGAAGACCATTTTTCTAGCTGCGCGTGCAGCGTCGTGAGGTTCGTCTGCCGCGTGAAGAAGGGCGGGAAGTTGTATTCGCGCGGGAATTCGAAGGATGGCCGGGACTGGGAGTTGGAGTTGGAGTTGGAATTGGGGTCGTTGGGTTTGGGGATGGATGCGAGCGTGGGCGTGGATGTTGTTGCGGATCCGGGTCCCGGTGTGAGCGTGGAGGATGACGCTGAGGCGAGCGACATTTTCGGGTTTGTTCTTGCTTTATTGAGGATGAGGAGATGCGCCGTGTAACGTGAGGTGTCTTGGTAGAATCCTTCGGAACAACGTTCTATAATGTATTTCTATAGTATAAAGGTCGAAGTTGAAACAGGTCCACGGGAATCTTGGGTTTGGTGGGGGTTCATGTTTGAGCCAAGCTACCCTCGAGCTTGAGCCCCGCTATACTAAGTTATCGATATCGGGCTGGCAGGCAAAGTATACGCCTCTTGATTCTATATCCTGTTTCTCAGGTACTCATGGCTCCTCATTATAAACACGTCTGTTGTTACTTGTATATTGGTATCTGTGTTATAGCAATCGTTCGTTCATTAAAAAGCATACGCAATTGGAATTTTCATTCCCGGTCATTGTCATCCAGAATGTCTACTGCATCATCATCATTACGGCCACCGATAGTAGTCCAACCGAACTCCATGCAATACCGCGAAACGCCAGTGCAGCAGATGACCCGACTCCTCTGATCAAACCGTACTAAGCAAATCAAATGTCAAGGCCGCGGGTATCTTCCCTCATCTCGTCGCTACCGAGTTCCTTCTCCAGCTCGTCGGCCACAAAGCTCTCGTACTCCTCCAAGTTCTTCTGAATATGCATCTTGAATTTGATGATATCGTTTAGCATCCGCTCGATCTCAGTGTGTAGCTCCTCGCGCAGCGCGTTAGCTCGGAGGGTTAACTGTTCATATCTAGTCTGCCGTTAGTACAAAATATTGAATAAAAGGGGGGAAGTAGATTGATAAAAGACGTACTCAATGTTTGTGTTCATTTCCCTCTGCTCCAATAGCTGGACAGACTCTGTGAGTTGGGCACGCATTTTGGCGAGCTCCTTCTCCATCTTTTCGATCTGAGCGTCCGAGGCCAGTTTTTGCGTCATAGTGACCTCCTTCGTCTTGTCGTACTCCTCCTCTGCAGCCCTGACTCTGTGCTCGAGGGCCTCGACCTCGTTTCGCTTGTCCTCGATCGCCTCCTTAATTCCATCAAGAAGATCGTGGTCTTTCATCATGGCATCCATGGCTGCGGTCCGCCGGTCGGAAATTTCCTTCCGTAGGGCCAGGAAGTTGTTCTTAACGTGTCCGCGCAGGTCTAAGTTCAGGATGTGGGCTGGTTGGTAGCCGGTGACTGGGTCGGCTAGGAGGCGTTCGCTTCCCCCACTTGAGTACGAACCCTTCATAATGGAGCCCGTGAAGTCCGACTCGTTGACTGTCACCGCTAATTCATACGAGACACCCTTGGCGTTGACGGCGGTCGCGGGAATGAGACCGATCTGGTAAGCGACCGTGTTGTACCTATCAACAAGTCTCTCTAGTTCGTCAAGTTTGCGACTTGCTTCCATCTCCTTTTCTGCTACCTTTTTCTTGCCCTCGTCGAGTCTCTGCGTAGCGGCTTCTATGCCCTTCTGCAGCCTTTCTCTCTCGGAGGTCATGCGGTCGATATCCTGCATGCTAATACCTTGGTTGTCAACTTCTTTTTGTAATGTACGGCGTTCTTCCTCTGCTTCCTTCAGTTCCTGCATCAGCTTGTCTAGTTCTTCCTGCAAGAGCTGAATGCGGTTCTCGTATTTGTCAGATCTGGACAGAGCAAGCGCATTGTACTCCTCAAACTTGACCTTGTCTTCCTCCATGATCTTGAAGTTGTTATCAAGAATTCGAGGATCAGGGGTAGACTTTTCGAGGTCTTCAATCTCTTTGAGAAGGCGAGCGTTCTCCGCCTCAAGCATCTCAAGTTCGGACAGGTATTTCGAGTTAGACTGCTCGAAGGCTCTCGCCATGTCTTCGACGTGGGGCGCAAGCACTCTCTCGGCATCATCGTCGCCGGCATCCTCATCCATAGCGAGCCAGTCCCGGTACGCTGAGCTTAGAAAGTCAAAAATGATATGATCGCCACTAACATCAATTCCGCTCTCTATACAAGCTTCATCGTAACGGTTATTGGAGTAGCCTTCCAGCATCTGTGCTAATTGCATCATCCAATGCAGTACGCCCAAAAATGTACTCCAGTTCTGACCACCCACTGCGGAGATTTGCGATTTGGTAATGCTCTTCTCGTAAGGATAACGCAGCTGCTTTAAAATGGGAGGCACTTCCTGGTCAATATTCTTCTGGAAACGATAGCTGGGATCAATGCGGTGGTATAGCCATTGGAACATATAGTTAAAGTCCTTCTGGGTCGGGGACTTAATGATGTTGTGCGATAGTGTGTGTTTCATTTCCATCTCAAAATTGTGCTGGGATAAGTAATCTAAAAGTTCCTGGCCGATTCTTGCCTGGAATGAGCGATCCCTCAATGGCCGTGGATCGCGTGGCACACCAGCGGCCTGGGGCGCTTGTTGAAAGAAGCTCTGATGATTCCCTGGGCCGTTTGTAGATGTTCTGGAGCGGTAAACACTGCTCCTGCGTTCGTTCTCCGAATTGCGCATCGGCAGACCGCCAGAGGCATAGCTTTTGATTGTAGAGCCGGGAGGATTCTGAAATGATGACCGCTTCACCGAAGACATTCCAACCTCCGCCATATTGGGGCCGAGAGATGCCCGCGAAAACATAGGTTGACTTGGGCGGCCAAGGGCCAGGGATTGTCTAGATCCCGACACAGATCGCATATGGCTGCCAGAGAAACCTCCGCCATTTCCGCTGATTGAGTTCGATCGCTTCATTGCCGAGGCTGGCTGAGGTATACCAGAGTTCGCGTTGATGCCACCAAGAGTCTGATCGCAATAAGTTAGCTATAATTTCCATAACATTCGATCCACAGCGACAAAGGAACATATTAATCTGCGCGTTAGGCGCATGACTTGTCATACCTCTCGCGGTCGACGGACACTCCAAAGTCCCGTCTCTTGGGACATGATGTTACGGTGTAAAGAAAATGCTTATCCTCTAATGATAAAGAAGAGGTCGCAAAGTTTGTGTGGTGCAGGTTGGTAATTGGAGTAACGGAAGTTGTGATCTGAATGGTTCAATTAATTGCTGCTGTATTTTGTTAGTGCCCGATCCCCCGGTTAAGTAAACAATCGCAGGTCACTGTGATTGGTCCAAACAGGGCGACGTAGCTGCGACGTCAACAAACCGAATTTCAGCAGTCATGTGGGGCTGTGGGTGCACTAAAAGAGACCCGCCGGCGTTTGCCTTATAGCTGTCCTATTAGTGCTTTAGACTTCAGCATTACAACTTGCGTCGAGTCGCTTCATCCATGCTTTCTGATCGTCCCAAGATTCCCTCCTGCTCGCCGATTAATCCTTTGCTTCAATAGGCTAGGCAAATTTACTCCTTCCTATTGTCATGATGATTCCTTTTAGGTCGTGATGGTACGGAGAATCTTGATTCTCGCAGGAGCACCAGAAAATCATAAATTAGATTGGACAGAGTCGAATCTCTTAAACCAATTCTTAGATCCAATCGCTACTTTTGCCAGCCTCGACGACCCCTCAACCTCAGCAGCTACAAACACGGTTCTAGGATCCTCCTTGGATGTTGCTCTATGGAGATCGGTACCTCTTGAGAAGGCTGCTTTACCAACCGGGTTCTCTCAACTTCACCAAGTAGGACAAGATTATCATGGAGATGAAAGATTCTTTGTGGCTTTGACCGCCTCATTCGAGTCAGCCTCGAGCTTGACAGGAAACAGTGGCATAAGCATAAGCCAGGAAATACTGGACCGGTTCTACGACCATTCTTTGGCAGTCCATGATGACATCCCATCCTCTCAGCTCCCGACCTTGAGCTTTAGTACTGACGAATCCTCATTGTTGAATACTACCGAGGAAACAAGTACCCAGGACTCGACCCAGAACAATAAGCCTACCCCTCCACACCAGCCATTAGTTGCGCAATCTGCTCATCTTAGTGATCTTGAAGATGTGCCCAGTGCAGCATATCTACAATCAATCTCACCGCAGACGATGACGGTCAACCTCATCGTCGGTATTATCTCCATAGCCGAGCCACGGACGGTGAAAACTAGGTGGGGCTCAACAAAGTCTCTAATTGAACTTCTCGTAGGAGATGAGACCAAGTCTGGGTTCAGCGTCACTTTCTGGTTAACACCAGAACTCAACGAGTCCTCGAGCAAGATCCTTAGGGAGCTTCGTAGGCAGGACATTGTGCTTCTCCGCAACGTTGCGCTGAGTGTCTTCATGAAGAAGGTGCATGGGTATAGCCTACGGAAGGGCCTCACCAAAGTTGACCTACTCAACAGAAGGAAGTTGGACAAGGATGACCGGGGCGGTTTATATTCTATGAAGGATGTTTCATCGAAGAAACCGGCACATCCTCAATTACTAAAGACAAGACGGGTACGGGAATGGGTCATGAACTTCGTTGGTGGTGGTGGTGGTACGGCTCTCGGGAAAAGAAAACAAAACGGGAAACCTGTGAGGACTTGGGATATGCCACCAGAAGATACACAATGAGCTGCTCTGCGAAAGTGGTTCTCTAAAAGTACGGTCCAAGGTTCAAATACCTGCCACTAAGTCTTCTCTCAAAACTACAGCGTAGGGGTCTGGACCATCAACATGCACCACTATATCCAAATTCTCAGCACAATCAGTATAGAGGTAAACGTGAGTTACATTATATATAAATTACTTTGGGGGCTTCTCAACTAATATCGATTTGTGCTTTAGACAATGCTCACATGATTTACGGTGCATTACTTCTTAGATCTAACCTAACAGGACCCTACTTGATTTAGTTGGCCTGGTCAATTTCGAGGGATTTTACTCCATTTTGCCATGGTTTTTATTTGCATGGGTGCCTAGAGTATCTACTGCTACTTGAATAGTCCCAGGTCGATACCTGCCTAGAGCGAGGTTTGAATTGGCCAATTAGACTCGACTAATACAGCCCAGAACATCGTGGGGCTTGGCACTCATGTCACCGCCTACCTCTTATGGGTTCAATCTACCCCTCCATTCAGATTTTTGTGTGCTATTCACCCCGCTATTTGGCAATATGAAAATTATTTAGTAACAGAAAGGAATCGCAATAGTTTTCCTGCATAAGAAGCTCATACATAAAAACATAACGTGGTTTGGCAAGCTAATTTATTTTTATTTTCGTGCCGTGTGACCTTCCTTGGGCTCAATAGGTTAGATCTTTTTTTTCTTCCCTCGGGTCATCTATCTCCTTTTGCCCATTGATAAGTTTGCGCGTCTTGTCCTCCTACTGACTGCGCGATAATTCGTAGCTCAACATCCCATCACCAACTTGCCTACCTCTCACACCAGGTCGACGTCTTACAATGGCAGGCTACGATTATTACAAGACTCCTCTCGACTCCCGCTATTCCAGCGAGGAGATGAAAAAGCTCTTCAGCCAGAGGAGTAGACATAGTACTTGGCGCCAGCTTTGGTTATGGCTCGCCGAAGCTGAGAAGGAGCTTGGTCTCGAGTCCAGTAAGCAATTGACACATTTTCTATGACACCAAACCGTCGCCGCTATACTTGAGCCCATCGCATATATTGCGCATGTAAATTGCCACAATGGATTGCCACAATTTCCGTAATATCGTAGACTTTACATTCATTAACTAGAAGTGGTACTATAGTCACGGACGAAGCGCTCGAACAGATGCGGGCCCACCTTACCGTAACGGACGATGACTTCCAGATCGCAATTGAAGAGGAGCGCCGACGCCGACACGATGTCATGGGACATGTCCATGCTTATGGCGTTGTTGCGCCCGCGGCTGCTGGTATCATCCATGCTGGTGTAGGCTCATGATGAATCCGTATAACTTTATATACGCTAATGTCGCACATAGGCTACTTCGTGCTTCGGTAGCTTAGCATGTACCCCTTTATACGCCATATTGTTATTAATTGCCTTGTAGTTACTGATAACACCGAGTTAATTCTTATGCGCGACGCTATGGATATTCTTCTCCCCAAGTTGGCCAAGGTCATTAGGGTAAGTCATCGTTCTAGAGCTATAGATATACCTAAAGCAAATCACCCAGAAATTTGAGTACTGATTCAATAATGTAGTATGTAAACGAACGGTTGCGACAGTTGTCCCATGTCTTTTTAAGATGCGCACTTAGAAGTGGCGCAACTTGCAAGGGGGAGATGACTGGTAAAGAATGCTAACTTCCTATAGCAATCTGTCCAACTTCGCGCAGCAATGGCGCGATGAGCCAACCCTTGGCTATACGCACTATCAACCTGTAAGTAGCCTTGAATAGTACCTTATAAACGATCGAGACTGTCTGGCTCGAGAATGGTCCAAATACTTGGTCGTCAGGAAGAGGTCCTCGCGATCATAGTGATCCTATTATCTTTCAAAGACTTAAAGGGGTGGAATTATTGACATTCATGGTCAGGCGCAAATGATTACGGTCGGCAAGCGAGCTGCTCAATGGATCCAAGAACTTGTGATGGACCTTGAGGATATCGAACACGTGCGCAAAGAACTCCAATTCCGAGGAGGACAAGGAACCACAGGCACTCAGGCATCCTTCCTTGAGTTGTTTAAAGGCGACGAAGCTAAGGTCGATGAACTTAATGTTCTTCTTTGCAAGAAGGCCGGATTCCCCGGTGTAAGTAGCCTATTCAATCGTATCGAGGTTGTGTTTTTAATGCTAATTGTTGCAGTGTTATTCAATCTCGACGCAGACTTACACACGAAAAGTCGATCTGCGGATAGCTAATGCTATCGCTGGCTTGGGCGCCACCGCACAGCGTATCACATCCGACAGTAAGTATCAAGCGAATCCACAGGACAACTTGCGTGATACTATATGAAGACTAATTTTAATAGTTCGTCATCTTGCCAACCTCAAGGAACTGTTCGTCGAACCCCCTGGCGAATTTTACCTTGCGTAAACTAACTATTGTGTTTAGTGAAGAACCATTTGAGAAAGATCAAATCGGAAGTAAGTACCTTTTGAGCCAAATTTATGATGCGACGTCTCGTCGGGATGTAGCAATTCTTACTCTTGGAGGACTCTCTCAATGGGTCTTATTCCAAGCGGGCAACAAAGTGTCTTCTCATATAAGCAGTCTATATTCGTGAAAAGTATTAACGTCGGTGGTCTAGGCTCCGCCATGGCGTACAAGAGGAATCCTATGCGGTAAGTACGGAATACTCTGGGTGTCAGGTCACGCCTGAGAGACTCGGCGTAGCTGTATTATATCCTATGTCGCTAACTCAATCATTCATAGTTCTGAGCGTATCTGCTCTCTTGGCCGCAAACTCGCAAGTCTTCCGGTTAATTTCTCCAACACATTTTCTGCACAGTGGCTAGAAAGATCCCTCGACGATAGTGGTAAGCAACCTAATGCTGCTTTTGATGTATACTTCTAACAGGTAAACTGGATAGCCATTCGTCGCATCGACATTCCGGAAATGGTGAGACATGAAAACTCAACTCAATCCAGAAGAGGCTATAGAAGAGCTAACCATTATTAGTTCCTCCTCGCGGATGCTATTTTGATAGGGCTTGACAATGTGACTAATGGCTTGGTCGTTTACCCGAAGCGAATAGATGCGCGTAATAGACAGGAGTTGCCTTTCGTACGTCCATCCCAACCTACAATTGCGACGCCTTTTTGCGCTTGCTTACGAGCGCTATATGGATTTCACCCTTTTTCTCTCTCTTGACTTCAACGTTTACTGACCTCGGGCCTTGCAGATGATTACTGAAGCAATCTTAATGAAGATGGTCTCAAAAGGAGGTTCTCGACAGGAAGCGCACGAGAAAGTTCGAGTGCTTTCCCACGAAGCAAGCCATGTCGTCAAGCACGAAGGTATGTTTGAGAACAATCTGTTCCATGTTGATGCTTCTTTCAGATGATTACTGCTTTTCTATACTCATACTAACCAACTTCACAGTATGTTATAATACCCTCTTATATTCGCGTGTCTCACATAATCCCATACGCATCTTGGCACGAAAGAGCATTGCGAAAGCAAGTTACTTACATAAGTTATGCATCTGGCTAACATCTACTAGGGTGGTAACAATGATCTCGTTGAGCGCATCAAGAAGGATGAGTACTTCAAGGACATTTGGGATGACCTTGATGCGATGTTGGACCCTAAACTGTACACCGGCCGAAGCGCTACAATTGTAAGTCCTTATTATCCCTTATCCATATCGCAGTGTCCTTGGCTTCATCCGTGAGCCGTAGTCTCGATGGATCGGCCCCCATCCCATATGAAAGTCTTGAATTGTAGTAGATGCTAACTACGGACGATTTAGGTTGATAGGTACTGTGGTAAGGGGGGTGTAGTCGAGAAGAAGCTGGAGCCGTATCGGGAATACATTTCCAAGGCTGAGACTTTCCAGCTTAGCCTCTAACCGTCACGTTATATATTTTATTAGCTAGGTACCCACCTCCTCAAGGCACAAGCTTTATCAGGAGTGTGCGGTGCCTCTCATATTTTCCCATTTATTTATTTTAGATGAAGCAAGGAGTTCATGGACACGATAATCAGGTACGCGGCAAGACGTGGAGAAAATAGGTTCTCGGGATAGAGCTGTACGAGAGCAATCGTCATGGAACACAAAAACAAAAAAAAGCACCTATGATATTCTAATAATCTGCGAAATTCAACAGAATAAGACAGTGTAGTCCTTCCAAATAAAATGCGCTTCTTTCGTTCAATTTCAACGTTCTGTGATAATACTGCACGAATGTCCATTCATATCGATTAACAGTTGGAACTTGACCTCTACTGTATAATTGCAGGGGTCTGATGGTCTAGTGGTAGGATTCTCGCTTTGGGTTGAATTTTCTCTGCCTTAAAATGCGAGAGGTCCCGGGTTCAATCCCCGGTCAGACCCTTTCATACTTTCTTCTTTTTTGCTCTTTTTTTTTCTCCTTTTTTTTTCTCCTCTTTAGACCAGGTTGAGTTTTGTAAGTATCACGATAAGATTGTTTACCTACGCCCTCCTTCACCTATTGGGGTAAGTAACTTCCTTATTGGCCGAATTACATTCGTTAATCTCCAAGTCAGGGTTACCATTGTAATAAGCCGTCGATCCCAAAGCAATTTGGCCATCCTCGATGTTCGAGTTCTTATAAGGTAGGAGGATAGAAATAAACGCAAAGTTATTGTCGTTGTTAGGCAGGTTGGAAATCACTATGGCTCTTAGGAGAAAAGTCTTATTCACAGGATTGGGAATATAAATCTAGCCATCTATACCTATATAGCTCCTTCTCGTTTTAAAGCTTCGACATTTTGATACGACATCATCTTATCAACCATCCGCGTGCTTCAACGACGTCCTTGTTAAGTGCTGCACAAATGTCCATCTGCATTACCTAGTCTAAACAACCCTACCGAGCTATCCTCAGGAGCTTCAATGGCTCGGTGATGCAGTCTCCTTTTAGGACAATAAAATCCGATGTTAATCTTGAATTGGATCGTAATTTGAACCTTAAGTTGTTGTGCGGCCGTAGGCTCATGCGTCGACTAAAAGGTTGACCCGACATATATCTTACGGTGTCGTCCGTCCAGATCTAGCCTACGTGTTTAACAATAAGCCCTAAATCTCCTCCCCCTCGGGGTTTTCGGCATCTTCGAGGTCTCCGGCATCTTCGGGTTCGTGATCCAGCGAGGGATCCGGACTTTCTGGATTTGAGTCGGGCGAAGGATCCATTTCGAGGAAATACTTCTTGCGCAGCGCCGCCAGTCGCTTCTTCTTGGTCCTGGTATTGATGTAGGTGCCAACGAGAAAGGACATGGCATTAGAAGCGGGTACCCGTACACTCTCGGGTAGAAACCGGTATCCGCATAACAGATTCACAGGCGCAAGGATGTATATAATTTTTGTCATAGGCATGAAACCGACACGTGCTGTGGCACGAACTTGGTGATAGGTACGAGCGCCGGCGGCGATGGCCATGAAGACGAGGTAGACTATGTTAAGGAAGGGAACAATCTGGAGAAATTGTTTGTTAATATCTGAGGCCAGTTTGGCAGAGTGATAGAATGTGGCTTTGCCGATGACGGTGGGATAGACAGAGAGACTTTTTACGTACTAGCAGATTGGTGATCAGTATCTGGAGTGCCTGGGAGGCCAGACTCGTATGACCGCTGAAGTACATGCGTAAAAACCACTTTATAGCATCACGGAGTGGTACGTGGATGAGGGCTCCGTACACTGCCATTTTGGGGACGCGCGACGTGAAGTAGTTGCCATCACGATCTCTATCTTTTGCTAGCCACGAGGCGACTAGTTCTTCCAAGCCGTAGAGACCCGCAGTTGTGAGCATACCCGTCTTCGCCCAAGGCGGGCCAGGGACGGCCATCATCACCAGGTCGTTGGTAGACACTTCGTCGGCGGTGGGTGTCATTGGCGGAGGGAATTCCTTCTCTAGTAGACGGCCTGGACGCAATTTGGTAAACATGCGGATAGGATCTCACATTACTCGTAGCCGACTTACTGTTTTGTAGTGCGTGCTCGTATGCCTGCCAGAGAACCATCAAGAATGTTTGGAAGTTTGGGTCGTCATGTGAGTGAAATTTGTTCAGACCTCGATGGTCCGTGTCAAGAGCTAGGAGCCTGCCATGGCGAAGCTGGAAGTGATTTGGACTGACTACCTAGGTAAGCAGATGAAAGCATTAGTTAAAGGTAGTCAATACGTCGATGGATAGAAGATTCCTTACTGGGCCCAAGGCGAGATTTCCGATCCTTTCTGGTCTCCTTTCGAGAATATCGCAGATGTATGGTCGAGTGTCCTCCGAATGATACTGCATTACGTATGCGTCGTAGAACTCAGACTCGAGGTCCAGTAGGCTTGGGCCATTTACAGCCATTAGTTCCAATAAGTATGATGACGAACCGCGGAAGAAAGCCATGCAAGACAGGCATGATGCAAAAATCGCAGCGTTGCTACCCTGATGAGGTACGCCGAGGAAGATGATCCCCTTAGTCATTGCTGCCACGTCCTTTGAACGGGCTTTAGCGAAAATCAGAGCCTAAGCCATTTGATTAGTCCTAGGTGAAGGTAGAACAGCGATGTTGCTCTAAGTAGTGAGAAGTCTCACTTGCCTTCTTTAGTAGGAGTCCTCCGAAGCTATGTGCGATGAACACTATGGGCCGCCTAGGATTTGCCTGTACAAGCACCTCTCTTAGTCCAAATACTACCCGATGCTTATTTCAGTATGTCCTCACCTTGTGGATGCTCTGAATATGCTCTAGCAGCTCAGACGCATGCTCATGAAGTCCCAACTCAGCAACGTTTGAGTCCCATCGTGTTTGATGGTTGACCTTCACAACTCTGACATTATGAAGACCCTCAGCTGTCGGCAGTAGGTCTCTAAGCCAGTTAACCTCGGTACCGTTACCTTTCTTGTAGGTCCAAGCGCTGTCTGGGTTCGAACCAAGGCCGTGGATGGCGATGATGCTTGCGTCAAGGTTAGAGAAGACCTGCCTTTTATTGGGGGGTTACTAACTCGATTTCGGCACTGTTTCCGGCATCATACATGATCTCTGTGGCTCTATGGACGGAGTGCACGGTGTATGGTGCGAACAAGTCCATTAGCGTTGGCGTAATAACGTGGAAGGGTGTGATCGATATACACCACGATGTTAACAGAGCTAGGATAATACAGTGGAACACGGCTTTCCACAAATACTCGAGCGGTCTAGTTCCACGCCGGGTAATATCAAGAAGAAAACGATACGTAAATATAAAATAATGATATGTGAAGTAGAGGCTTATTATGATCAGTCGCCAACAAAAAGCGATAATGGGCGAGTACACGATGGATACAGCCACGAAGACATGGGCAAGCAGTTGGATCTGATCATCACCCTCATCATGCTTACGCCCGACAGAAGACCTTGAGCGGCTACGCTCCGGTGCCGAGGCTAAGGCTTCGCCCCGCGTCTCTACCATGATCGTGGTGTATATGCGAGCAATGGAATCATCAGTAATAATACTACCACTGGCAGTATTTAAGGGCTCGGCGGGGGAGTTTTTTGTATGTATGTATGTCCCTTTGATATAGATGCTGCCAAGTTTGTTCAGGGGAACGGGTGGGTAACTTTATTGATTTTGAGGTGTTAAATATCTGACATCTCCCCCCCCAAAAGAGTTTCATTCGAAATGGAGAGCTATAAGTATGCAGTCAGCGACTCTTGGCCAATAGATGGTGCAGAGTCTAGGTAAGAAGGTCGCTACCGACGTATACAGGTGGTTTCGGTCATACGACAAGCTGAAAAATCCACGCAGTTGTCAAAGGCAGGGTACCTACAATTAAGCCTTCAGGCTGGCTCTAGAGGTGCTAGTGATTGGGTGTCATATAGTGTACAAACGACAGGGTCTTTGAGGCTCTTCCTTGCCTTGGCTATAGCGCCATTCCCTCTAAGAGAAAGCGGAAAGTATCTCCGTGTGAGGACATGCAAGTCGGAGATGCCGACTTGGCCACGAGGCACTCAAGATAAACCATCAACGCAGCGCTAATAGCCGTCTAGGCTATACCCTTCTCTTGAATTTCTGGCATTTTCGTTAGTTTTGTTTCTATAAAACCGACTGTGATAAAAAGCTTGAATCCTGTGTAAGGCACGCATGTCAGTAGACTGATGGTTGCCTCTAACGCAAGCTGTTGCCTGTGAATTCTTTCAGCTCTTGGAAATCTCGGCACGCTGTAGCTTGGCTGCCTCGCTTATGCAGTTGCGTTACAGCAGATAGAGTTCTGATGTGACAGGTACCAATCAATCACTGCCACCTAGCGCGGCTGAATCTGCAATAGAAAAGTTATGACACTACCAAGTATATCCGCAATGCTTCGGTTGAAGGCTCGCTCTCGTGGTCTTTAAAACCAGCGATGGGATGATGCGATTTTGATGGGCAGGAGGCACTCATTACATCGGGTTTCCAGGTATATTCGATCGCGTTCAATCGTTTAATACGGCCAGGTAGTATGGAGGGCGTCCCTTTTGAAGAGAGCCACGAACTATGCAAGGAATTAGAAATCGATGAAGACAATACCGAGATTCGACCGAAAGCCGCGGAGGCAACACGGACAGATGCTTCCTCAGGTCAAGTGATAACGCCGAACAATATACTGCCTGGAGAACCCCGAGTTGAGCTCACGGACCCGAACATATATGAAATACTCCAGGAGGAGTTAATGACGAGGTCGCTGAATAAGCTTGCGCCACATTTCTGGCTCATGACTACACAGAGGAGCAACAATATTCGTCCTCTTACCGAGCAGCTTATCCAAGGTCGGGCCATTGCTCTCACGGAGATGCCAGGATTGCACCTGGTATGGGTCAATGGCCGGGTCTTCGTCAAACCGTTACCCAAGTACCTCCTCTCGTACGCTTTTTGGAAGCATTATCTCGTTTCGGCCAGATCTCCCATACAACAGGTTCATCGGGAGGAGCTTCTTCAGGCGGCGCTAGGATTCCTCCGCTCGTACGCGTATCTAATCCAGCACGAATCGGATTTCCGGTTGGCCACAAAGGAGGAAAAGACACGCCTTATCCCCGAGGGCGTATCGTATGCAGATTTCGCCGCATTTATCGTCCGCTTCAAAGTGGATGACAAATTTGTCTCACCGCGCTACCAAGTTGGCGAGTTGCGCCTCGCGCGCCTCAACTTTTGGAGCAAAGTATTGCTCTTCAAGAGAAGCTACTACCCCGTGAAATGGGAGTATGCTGCCTACTTCGCGCAGTTTTACGCGCCATTACTCTTCGGTTTCGCCATGTTCTCCCTTCTTATGAGTGCTATGCAGCTCGTCCTCGCTGTGCGGACTGTTCTTGAGCCAAGCGATTCCTGGCTTTTATTTGCTAGGGCCGCCCGCGGATTCGCGCTCTTTACTGTCTTCGTTGTCGCTTTCGTCATTACTTCCTTGTTACTTGTCCTTGTCGTGTTAGTCGGGCAGGAGATATTTTACGCTTCAAAAGACCTATATAGAAAGAATAAGAAGGGTAGGACTTTGCGGGATCAGGAAAATCAATGTGATGGTGGAGGTAATCAACGGATATAGCAGGTACCTACCTAATTTAGTAGACATACCCATATTTCCTGACGAAACTGCACCATTCCGTCTTCAACTTTTAAGGGGAGCTTTCAACTCGCTTTCACCGGAGAACCTCTCGAAGAGTCTAGTTGAAAATGTACGGTAATTACCAATCCCCCGTGGCTGGATGTGGGGAACTGTTTTATCGTACAATCGCAACAAATACATTATCCAGTCCCGTCTTTATCTTTTAATGAGCCGAGGTAGAAGGAAGTACTAGATGTATCAGCAGCCGTAGCGTCCGCAGACATACATGTAACCATGGACGCAACTAGTAGAATCAAGGGGAGCAATAAATGTTGTACAGTATTATGAATGATTTAGGTTCTAAAGCCGTGAACCTCTAGGAAAACAGGTATACCCCTCACACAGTATGTCGCACTTGCCATTTGATGTACATACCTGCCAACCATCTTTAGCTTCAATGTTTAAACTCAATACCCGCGGACTAACAGATTGATACTTGATTACTGATTATAAATTTTAACATAAATACCTTGCTATGTTGGAGAGTTTAAAATATCATTATCACACGAACTCTTGGACATATTCAAGTCTAAAATTCTAGTCCTAACAAATCAAACAGCAACTCTTATTCAAAAGGTACCAATAAACTATTCCACCTTAGACCTTACATAGAGTCTATATGGAAATCCAACCAGCGGGGTCCCTCCTTTACGTAAATTCACTCCCGCCCTTCTAGCTCGATCTACGACCTAGAGCTGGCTGTAAAAGGATTCTAATTTTGTACACTGTAACTTTTGTGATGTCCATTATGAACATACGTCTCCTATCGCCGTACTGCTTAATACTTGATAGACGCCTTTCCTGCTCGTTGATACTTAGCATATTCCTACCGAGCCCTCGCATTCCCCTTCTCCTTCCTTCAAAACACACGCCCAGGAAAATCCCCCTTTCCCCTACGCAGTCTTCTTCCACTGCGTATACACACCAATCAAACTGCTCACCGTCCCCGCCAACCCAACGAACCCGTCGTCGAAGCCGATCCAGCCAAGCGCCGAGGTAGGTACCGTCAAATCGCAGAGATCCGATAACAGCTGCAGCTGGCTAGCAGATCGTTCCCTAATTATCGTTAGCCACAACCGCCTCATAACCCAAATTTATTTTCTTCCCAAACTTACAGCGCAATCCTCTTACTCTCCACCACACCCTCACCCTCCTTCTTATCGACCTTAGCCTCGCGCTCCCTTAGTCTGTACAGAGTATACGCCTGCGCAACAACACTACACAGCAGCCCCATAGCCCAAAAGCGATACGCCTCCTTCTGAGCCCTCTTCGCGCCCTCCCACTTCCTCACGCCCAGCGCGTCCGCGAGCGTCGCCGCGTCCAGCGTCAAGTATCCCGCGTAACCCAGCTGGCGGCCGACGGTCGCGTACCTGAGCACGGGGTCGGGTAAACTAGCCTTGGAGTCGGCGGCGACGGCCGCCGCTTTCAGGTGCTCGACGTTCTTGCCGAAGCGCAGCAGCTTGCGGGCGAGGCCGAACTGCTTCTTGATGGCCTCGTAGGGGGCGATCTCGGCGCGCGTGCCGTTCGTGCGCAGCAGGTACCACGCGTAGAAGCGCGAGAAGTATTGCAGCGTGCGCAGTAGCTTGTCGCGGCCTACTGTCGTCGCGACGAACTTGAGGTAGTGCGACACCGTGGGGTGGTAGACGAGGGCGTCGGCGACCATTTTTCGGATGTGTGTGTGATACGATACGATACGAGTAAAGCAGGTGATTAAATTAGATGGCTGGAGGAGCCCGTAGGTAGATACCTAGATAGGTAGGTAGATTATTTTCGGGATCGAGTGCTCGTCGGGAGTTTGCGCTATATCTGACTGACTGTCGGTCGGTCGGTCGGTCGAGCTCGGTACGGTATAGGTAGCTCACCTTAGCCGTACAGATAGATTGATAAGTTTCGGGGGTCGATTCAATTGCTCCAATCAAATTGAAAGAACTATTAAATCTAGGAATTGAAGAACAAAAAAAGACACTTCCTGGATACCAACCAAAGTACACTCGATAGCAAACTGCGTGTTGTTACAAGAGGCGGGGAGTATCTATTAACGACAATGGGAGATAGCACGCTCTCTACTACAGCCGACGGGATGGATAAGTGACGGAATAAAGCAGGGACCCAGTGGATCAGGCGAGCACATGCCGAGGTCCACTGAACAAAAGGACGAACTTGCGCCGGCAAATTTTGGTCAACGTTTTGCCGGCCATTATCCATCAAGGTTTGCCTTAAGTTTTCTTAAGGATTATGTCAGAGTGAATAAGAAAGTCGCCCTTTGATTGGTTAATAGATTAAATTTGATTAGCTAAGAGCTATGCAAAGCTATATAGTTATGGCGAAGCATAAGCTTTAATTAATTAAATGTTAAATAAAAAATTAGCTAAAAATAAAAATTAAAATTATAAAAATATAAAAGTATATAATTTTTAATTAATTAAAATTATAATTAAAAAAAAACATTTATTATATTATTATATTACTTATAATAAAATTATTTAATTAATTATAATATAATAATATTATTTATATTATTATTTTAAAAATAATTATAAATTATATAATAAAATATATTAAAATATAAATTATATATTTAAAATAAAGTTTATTATATTATATATTTTAATATATTTTATTAATAATATATAATTATTTTTATATATTATAATAATATTTAAAGATTTTTTTATAAGTTATTTTAACCTTTATATATTAGGTTTTATTATATTTAATAATTATAAAAATATAAAATAATTTATATTAATAAATAATAATAAAAAAAGCTTTTTTAAATTTATAATATAAAATAATTATATATATATAATTATAAAATTTATATCTTTTTTATTTATAAATTAAAAGGTAAAATTAATAAAATTAATTAAATATGTTTAACTTTAAAACTTATAATTTATAATTGTAAAAATAAAAGTTAATATAAAGTTAATTTTATTAAATAGTTTAGAAAAAGTATTATTAAAATTTTTAATAGTTATTATTGTTTTTAATATAATAGGAAAAAGTTTAATATATAAATTATTAAAATATAATCTTTAAATATTATTAAATAATAATAATATTACTTTAAATAATTTAATATAAATTAAAATTATTAAATTAATTATAAATATAATGTTATAAATATTTAAAATAAATCCTTTAGTAATATATTAAATATTATTAATAACTTTTAAACCTTAATAAGTATTTTTTATTATACTTATAAATATTTCTTTTATAAATGTTAAATAAGCTAATACTTTTAATAAAAAATTATTTATTATTTAAAATATAGCTTTAAATATAATAGCTTTATTTAAAGGTTTTAAATAATATTTAAATAAGAAAATATAAACTTTTTACTATTGTGTTTTTATAAAAGTAATAATAATTTAAAGATTTATAATATAATAGATTTTATTTATAAGAATAATGGTTTTAAAGTTATAATTTAATAAGATTTATTCCTTTTTCGTTACTTTAAAATTTAAAACGTATTTATTTTACCTGGTTTAAATATTACCTTTTAAGCGTTTTAATAAAGGATTAAAAATAATATTTATAATCTTTATTTATTAATTAAAAAAGATAATGGATATAAACTTTAATTATAACTAATAGTTAAAATAATAAACATTATCCTTTAAGTAATATTTAAATAATTATTTAAATGTTATTACTTTTTTTTTACTTATAAGTTTATTAAGGTATAATAAAAATAAATTAATAATAAATTTAAATTAATAAAAGTTATTATATAAAATAATAATAGGAATATTATTAAAATCTTTATTTAAGTAATTATAAGTTTATTATAACTACTTATATATTTTTAATAAATCGAAACTAAGTATTATATTATATTTGTTAATAATTAATATATTAACATTTTTTAAAATAATAGCTTTTTCTAATTATATTTTTTAAAACTTACTAATAGTAAATATTTTTATTATTAAATAAATTATAATATTATGAAAATATATACTAGTATATTTAAATATAGCTATTATTATAATTTTTTTTTATATTTTTATAATTTAATGCTTTAATTAAAATTTTAATTATAACGCTTTTCCTTATTTTATCTTTACTATTTAAATAATAAAATAATTAATAATAATTATTTTTATTTATTAATAAATAACTTATTTTATTAAACTTATATTTATTAACTTTATTAAAATGTTATAAAATAATATTTAATAAGATAAATTATTTTTTATTTAAATATTTTTTCTTAAATATAATTAATATAGTATTTACTTAAATTTACCTAATATTATATTTAATACTTAAAATTATTACTTTGCTAGTTATATTCTTTTAATTATTAAAAGGTATATTATAAATACTTAAATTATAATTTATCCTTATAAGGTTTTTATTTATACATTATAACGAAATAAAATTTAAATAATCCTTATAACTTTATTAAAACTTATTTATTTTATTTATTATTTTTTAAAGCTTACTATTGTTTATATTATTTAACTTTATCTTTTATTTTCTTATTATTTTTACGATTATAATTTTAATATATTAACTATCACGTGAAGATAATATAATATTACCTTTTAAACTTTAAATTAAATTTTTAAAAATATTAAGCTTTAAGGTTAAAAGTAAAGAAGAAAGCTTTATAATTATGTTAATTTTAACAAATTTAACTAAGCTTTTTATAATATTTTTAAATAAATCATTTTTATATTAAAGAAAAATATTAAAAAAATTACTAAGGTTAAAAAAGAAGGTTTTAATTTTTTTAAGTTTTTATATTTTAAGATTAATATTTTCCTTATTATTTAAAGCTTAGTTTTTATCCTTTTTATACTTAAGCTTTATATTATAATTTATTTTATTATTTTTAAATTAAGCTTTTTAAATTTTTCTATTTTTAGTTATATTTTTTTATTTCTTATTAATAAATTAAGATTATTATTATAAAATATAACTTAATAAAAATATTTTAAAATAAATATTTTTAAATTTTTAAATAAAAATTAAATTTTAATAAAATAAAATTATCCCAAAGGATAAATAAAACAAAGCAAATGATAAATATTTAATAATACACAACCTTATTTTTAAAAATTTATAAATAAGTTTTAATTAATATAAGAATATATATATTAATTTAAGGTAAAAAATTATAAGGTACTTACCTTATAATTACTTACCCTATAATTACTTATCCTATAATTATTTACTTTATAGTTATTTACCTTATAGTTGTTTACTTTATAATTAACTATTTTATAAGTAGTTAAATTTATATTTATAACTAGCTATTTTTTTAATTATAAGTGTTACATACTTTAATTATAAAAATATATAATATTATAAATATACTTTTATTTATTTTTTTATAATTAAAATAATTAAAAACCATTTTATAAACATTATAATTCCTTAATTAAATTTATATCATTACTAAGAAATGTGTTTATAACACCTTTAATGTTATAAAAACACCTTTTTTATAAAAGTAGTTTTTCGTTTTAATTTAATAGTAATTATTATAGGATTTAAACTTATAACTTTAATCTTAAAAAAACCGACTTAAAAAATCTTAGTTAATTATAATTATAAAACATAAAAATGTTTAATAAGAAGAAGAAAATAAAGGGAAGTTTAAAATATCTTAAAAAAAATTTAGGAAAAGGAAATAATTTACTTTGTAAAAAATAACATATATAAATCCATTATAAAATTTATTAAATTACTTTATTTTATATAAATAACTACCATAAATCGAAGAAATGCGGTTAGGAATACTTATTTATTTATCCTATAAGAAAATGATAAAAATTTTAAATTTTAAAAAAAAAATAATTAGTAAAATAGTAACGAAGAAAAAAATTTAAAAAATATTAAAATACTTTAAAAGACCTAAAAATTAAACTAAAATACATAATAAATTAAGGAAAATATAAATCCTATATGAGATTTATAAAGTTAATTAAAGGTATTAATATTTAACAAAGCTTAAAGTAAGTGTAAAAATAAATATTGTTAATAATAAAGTAAAGGATTTAATTTTAACTATAAAAAGGTTATTAATTTAAAACCATTTAAAATAAAAAATTAAAAATAAAAATTTATAATTTTATTATTATTACAAATATAAAGTAATATTACTATAAAATATTTAATTAAAAGAATTAATAAAAAACCCTTATATATTATAAGGCATTATAATATATTTTTATTATTTCCTCTTTTTTTATTACGTTTTTAATTAAACTTATAACCAATGTTTAAATATAACAAATGTGAATTTAATAAAAAAGAATAAAAAATTAAAAGATTTAAGTAATAATTAATTTAAAATTTATTAATAAAAAACAAGAATATCCTAAAAACTAAAGAAAAAGATATATAAAAAAAACAAAAACGACATAATTTACCCTAAAAAATATAAAAATAACAACTTTATACCTTTTTATAAGTAAACATAAATAATCCTAAAAATAATAAATATATTTCCCTTTTAAATTAACTAATTAACCCCTTTTTAATACTTTATCCTTTTTTAATCCCTTTTTTTCTAACCCTATTAATATCTAAAAAAATAAAAAAAAATAAAAATAAAAAAAAGTTTTTATTTAAACCTTTATGCTTAGTAACTTTAATACTTTATATATACCTTTAGAACTTATTTTTATCCCTAAATTATTAATAAAAATAACTTATTTATAAAGTTCCCATTTAAAATTAAGTTTTTATTAAAAAACCTTAGCTATTACTTTATTTTTATTATTAAATAATAATCTTAAATAAAATATAAAAAGTTTTAATTAATCCCTTAAAAATATCCTTTCTTTTAATTTAAAATTTTTAAACCTTTTAAAATTTTTAATATTGTTATAAAGTACGCTGCTATAAAGTAAATTACTATAAGGTAATTTTTTATAAGGTAGTTTTTAAAAGTTAAAACTATTGTTAATTAAAAGTATTAATTAAATTTAAAAAAGATATATATTTTAATTTTAAAATAGAAAAAGGCCTTAAATAATTTCCCATAAAACGTTTAAACTTTAAAGTTAAAATAGCTTAGGATTATTAATTAACCTTTTTTATAAAAAATCCCTTTATAATAAAAAAGTAAAAACCTAAGATATTTAATATAAAATAAATTACTTATTAAAAAACTATTAAAAGAATTAAAAATATTAAAATTAAAAGGGGTAATTAACTTAGTTAAATTAATAATTAATTCATTAACATATTTATCCTTTATATTTATTATCCCTTAATCTTAGTTTAAGGAAAAATTTAATGGTAAATATATATTAACGTGGTTTAAAAAGGTTAAAAATATCTATAATTAACTTTCCTTATTTAATAAAAGAAAAATTAAAGATTTGTTAAATTAAATGAATGGGTATAATATTTGTTAAAAAGTTAAAACCATGCTTATTAGTAAAACTACCTAAAAAAAAGCTAAATAAATATTAAAACTTAAATTTAAAGCTTAAGATTTTAAATAGTTTTAATTATAATTTTAAAAGCTTAAAAACTTATTTAAAAGCCTTATTTTATCTTTACTCTTTTAATATTTTAAATTATATTTAAAAATTTTTTAATATAATTGTTAAAGTAAGGAAATTTTAAACTATAATAGTTAAAAAAAATAAATATGTTAAAGTAATTTTTAACTAACTTAATTAACAAGCCTTAAAAGATATAATAATATATTTAAAATTAATATAGGCTTAAATGAAAAAGTTAAAGTATAACGAACTAAAAGAATATATTTATAATTAGGTGTTTTATAAAATGGAAATAATTGATCGTTAAAAATTAAATAATATTACCTTATAGGATAAATGATTTTTATAAGGTATTTTAAAAAAAAGTTTAAAGGGTTTTTAAAAATAAAAGAAATATATTAGCTTTGTTATAATTCTTTTAATTAAGCTAAGCCTTAAGATATTACTTAAGAATAAAGGAAAATTAAAAAATAAAATTAATTTGGAATATATTATAAAATAGTTAAATAATTTATTTATTAAATAAATTAGTATAAAAAAAGTTGTTAATAATTTAAAGGAAAAAGAAAAAGCAATAATTTAAGCCATATTAACCCTAATAAAATATATATATATTTAATTATAAAACTTATATTATAAATAAAATTAATATAATTTAAAGATTAACTAAGTTTAAAGATTAAAATATACTTAGGAAAAATATTTATAATAAAGGTAATAAAGGCTTTATAACTTTAAAATTAAATGTTATAATTTTATAACGTTTTAATTAAACCTACTTTAATATAATAGCTTTAAATCCTTTACCTATTATTTTTATAGATTTACTATTATAGATTTTTTAAAATAATATAAGATTATAAATTGCCTTATTTTAATCGAATTAGGTAATAATAAAATTTTCCATTATCGTAACGATAATAAAAGATATTACCTTAAAAAATATTTAAATAATTTTATAATTAATTTTATTTTTAAAGAGGTAATAAAATAAGTTAGGAAAAAATAAAATTTATTAAAATCTTATATTTTAAAATATATATATAATTAAAACTTATTTTAAAGGTAAGAAAAGAAACTAATATTTTATTATATTAATAAGATTGTAATTAAAGCAAATTGGCTTAATCTTAAGTTAATTAAATTAAATAATTAACAAAACACTTTTTAAAACTAACGTTTAATTTTATTAGTTTAAATTGTTATTATAAACTATAAAAATAAAACTGTTAACATACCTTATCTTATAAAGTACAAATAAATTAAAAAAGCTATTAAAAAAAATAAGGTTACCTTTATAAAAGGTGTTATTAAAAAGGGATTGTAAAATATATATATTAATTAATTAATTGGTATTAATGTTATAAAAAAAAATGGGATTTTTAAGGGAATTTATTAACATTAATCATTTTAAAAATATTAATGTAAATAATGTTTTAGTTTAAATGTCCTTTAATTAAATTGGATTACATATGTTTTAAACAGCTAACTTTTTTTTAAAAGCTGCTAATAAATTTTGGTAAGAAAAGTTAATTAAAAATTTAAAAAAAAATTTAATATTTCCTAAGTAAAGCTAATTTAATTTATGCTAGGATTTTTTAACTTTGCAATTTAATATTTAATAAAATTGGTTAAAAGCTAAAAAGTTACACTAAATAAAAAGATTTGAATTATTATAAAAGAGGTAAAAAAGGAAGTAATTAAAAGTATAACTTTTATAAAAAATTAAAAAAAGAATATTATTTTTTTATAAAGTAATGTTTTTATATTTAATATTTTAAAATTAATAATAAAGAATTATAAATAATTACTTTAATAAGTTCTTTTACCATTTTTTAACAATCCTAAGGTATATTTTTATCCTCACTTATATTTAACGATATGTATAGGTTTTTTAAGAAAAAAATTATTAATATTTAAAGTAATTAATATAAAAGCTAAAATAACAATTTTAGCCTTTTTTTATATTAAAGCTTATAACTTATTAATGTATTAATTAAAACTTATTTAATTTGGTTTTAAAAAAGGATTTAATATACCTTACGTCGAAATAATAAAAAGGTTTATTTGGTTAATTAGCTAATTATTTAAATTTTTAATTTATATAGTAAAAGATTGTTATATATTAAGTAAATTATTACTTAGGCTAAATTTTATCTTTTATAATAGGTTAATTTTTCGCTTTAAAACGGATAATATTTTTATAAAAATCATAAACTTTAAGTTTATAATGATTAAAATCTTTTTAACCTTTTATATTGTTATTAATTATACCTTAAAAGATTATATTAAACCTTTTATAATAAAGGAAAATTATTAACCATTAATTAATAAAACCTAGTTAATAGTAATAATAAGCCTTTTATAAGCACCCTTATAAAATATTACATAATAACTTAAAAAATATACGTAAGAATTAACTTAATATATACATTTTATAACTTAAAGCCACTAATATAAAATATTTACCTTAAAAAGGGAAAAGAATTTACCTTAGAAAACTTTACCTTATAAAAGTTATTTATATAGGATAAATTAAAAGGGAAAATATACCTTTTTAAACTTAAACATAATGATTAAGTGATAGCTTTTATAATAAATAATTAATTTAAAAGGGTTATAAAGCAAGTATTTAAGGAAATATTTAAAAAAGCAAAGAAAAAAACTAATAAAAAAAATTGCTAAAATTATAAAGCGTATACTTTATAAATTAACATTATATATAAATTAAAGGTAAAAAAAGTTTATCTTATAAATAATACATTTATAAATGGCTTTATACCTTTAAGCTTATTAAATTAAAAGGAAAAGGCTTTATAAAAAGTTAAAAAATACTTGAAAAACCCAATTATTTTTAGGGTAAATAACTTTTATACAAATATTTTTTTAAGGTTTTTTAATTAATTTTATGGTAAAAGATTAATTTTAAAATGGTTAAAAAAAATCAAAATTAAGTTAATTAATATAAAATTAACTAATTAAAAGAAAAAGATTTTAATTAAAATTTTATACTAAAAAAAAATAATTTTAATATAAAACTTTAATAAATTTAACAAAATTAGGGAAAAAATATCCTTTAATTATATAATTAAAACCGTTTCTTATAAGGTATAATAGGTAAAAGGAATCCTTATTCCAACCCTTTTTAAAAAAAAGGTTAATAATATTTTAAAAAAGCGTTTTAAATATAAAATATTTAAAAAAGGTTATAAGCCTTATAAAAATGCTTAGTTTATAGTTAAAAAGAAAAATAATGGATTAAAGTTAATAAATTTAATAATTAAAATAAATGTTTAAATGATTAAAAATACCTTTTTACTAAAGGATTATAATTCCTTTATTAAAAAATTTGCTATATATATTATATTATTTTATGTTAATTTTTTTTTAAGGTATAATTAATTAAAATTATTTATTTTTAATAAAGATTTAATAATATTTATAACCTTTATTAAACTTTTAAGGATGATTATAATACTTTAAAACATTATAAACTTAATAGTTTATTTTTTAAAAGTAATAAAAAGGATGTTATATAATTTAACTTTTAATATTTATAAACCTTTCTTTAATAATGTTAGTGTAAAAAAACCAACCATTAGGTATAATAATTAAAAACTTTACCTTAAAATATGTTAATTTATTTTAAAACATATTAAAAATCTTATATCTATTCTTTTTAATTTTAAATTAGCTGGTGTTATAACAAGTGTTAAAAAGTTTAAATTTTACAAAGCTTTAATAAAAATAATAGGATATATTTATAAAATAAATAATTAAAAATTGGGGATTATAAAAGTATAAAAAATCTTTAAGTAAGAAAAGTATTAAAACATTAATAAAGTTTAAGTTTTTTTAAGCTTAATGGTTTATTTTTAAATATGGATTAAAAAATATACTATTATAATGTTATCCTTAATAAAACTCTTTAAAAAAAACGAACCATTTATCTAGTTTAATCTTTAAAAACAAATTATACAAACCTTATAATATACCCTTATAATAACTTCTTACTTAATTGTTATAAATTATAAATTTAATCATTTAATTATATTTAAAATTAATACATTAGGTTAAAGATAGGAATATGTTATAAGCTAACTTAATTAAAATAGAATTTTTAAACTAGCTTATTATAAATTAAAGGCTTAAAAAAGAATTAAATTTAATTATAATACCATTAAATAAAAATACTTAACAGTGATAAAATTTCTTTGAAAATTAAGGAATTATATATATAAAGTAAAATTTTTACTAAAAATTAATATTAAAGTTTTAATTATTTAATTTAATAATAACTTTTTAAGCCTTTTAAAAGTTGTATTAATAAAATAAATAGTATATATAAAATTATTTAATTTTAAAATTAAATACATATTTAACAAAAGTAATAAAATTACTAATACATTATTAAAAAAGCCTAACAAACCATTTAATTAAAATAATAATAGATGGGAAGGAAATTTAAATAAATTTATTAACATTTAACTAAATATAATATTAGTAAATTTAATATTTAAAATTTTTAAAAAAGATTATTTTATAATAATTTACCTTATAAAAGTTTACCCTATAAAGGCTTATCTTATAAAACCTTACTTTATAAAGGTTTACCTTATAATACTTTAATTGTTAAAATAATAAATTAGGGATTTTTAAGAAATCGCCTACTTTTTCATTACTTTAAAAGTTTTTAAAAGATTTTAAACAAATTAATTAAAAAAAGGTTAAAAAATATGTAAGTGTTTTAAGGTTAATATTTTAAAATATACCATTTTAAGTAATATCCTTTAAAAAAAAGTTGAAAAAAATATGGTATTTGTAAAGTAGTTAATTATAAGCTTTTTAAAAGGGAAATTATTAGAAATACTTATTTAAATTACAATTATAAGGGAAAAAAAACAACCTATAAGTAAATTTCAAAGATTTATTATTAAAAAGGTATATATAATTACATTATTAATATGTTAAAATCCTACAAATAATATTAAAAAGTTAAGAGGAAATAATATAAAGATTTAAGAAAATATACAAGCTTAAAAAATATTTTACTTTATTAAATCATTAATATCTAATATATATTAAATAATTAAGGCTATAAAGCTATAATTAAAGTTAGGGAAAAGCTTTTTAATTACTTTAAAACAAAACCTTTAAAATTAATTAATTTAAAAAATGTTAAAAAATTTATTAAGAAAAAGATTATATACTAATATAACTTACTTATAAGGATTAAAGTTAATAATGACTTAAAATTTAAAAAAGAAATAAATAAAACCTATGAAAACTTAGGGATATGTTAAATTATAAGATTAGTTTATTACTTTTAAGCTTAAAAATAAGTTAAAATAAGTTATAAATTTATTAAATTAAAACTTTAAAAAGCCATTAAAAATATTAAAAAAGGATAGGTAAAATTATTAAATTTTATAATTTAGGTTAATTAAACTGTTGTAAAATATGTTAAATTTAACCCTTATAAAGTAATATATAAATAATACCCTTTGTTATTAATTAAAACTATTATTTCTTTTTAACAAATATTTAATTAAAAGGATATTAAAATAAGGGAAGATTTTATAATTATAAAAGTAAAAATATTAAAAAGGAATATTAATAATATTAAGAAAGTAATTAAAATAATTTTTAAAAAATGTTAAAAAGCTTTAAAAAAGAATAATTAAAAGAGTATTTATAAAAGAAAAAAAGAATTATTAAAAAAAAAGTAATTAATCCTAATATATAATATACTTTAATATATTAACATATTTTGATTAAAAAAGTTCTAATATAATTAGTTTAAGCCTTATATAATTTATAAGGTTTAATTAAATAATAAGTATATTTTAAAGGAATTAAAAGGGGAAGTTTTTTAAGGTATTTTTATTAATAATCGCTTTAAACATTTTATTTAAAATAAAAAGGGATATTAAGAACTAACCTATTTAAAAAAGGATAAATGAATTATAAGAAAAGTTAGTAAATCCCTTAATTAAAGATTTTAAAATATTAAATTAATAAATATAAAAGTGCTAAAAAAAAATGATAGTAATACTTAATTAAGCTATATAATAAAGTATTAGTAGTTTAACACACCTTAAAAAAGCTTTTATAATTAAATCTTTTAAAAATGATTATAAGGAAATTAAATTAGTTAATATTAAAAATAAAATTAAAATAAATATTAAAATTTATATAAGAAAAAAAAGAAAAAAAAATACAAGGATTTTATTAATATAAAAAATAAATTTGATTAAGAATTTATAGAATTAATTAATTATTATAACCTTTGTAAAAAAAAAAAAAAAAAAAAAAAAAAAAAA
>KZ112653.1:0-63837 GCA_002120305.1 Hypoxylon sp. CO27-5 | reverse complement strand
ATAACTAGCCTTCCGCGAGGAAAAATTTTTGGACCTTTTTTTTTATTTTTTAAAAATCCCCCGAACCCGAGCCTTAGCGAGGAGCAGGGCCGTGATTTTTTAAAAATAAAAAAAAAGGTCCAAAAATTTTAAAAGTTATTTTTTTTATTTTTAAAATATTATTAAAAATATTTATATTTAAATATTATAATATATTATTTTATATTTTATTAAAAAATGTTTATATTATTTTTAAAAGGCTTAAAAAGTTATTTTAATAAAGCTTAAACTATAAGTTTAAAATCTTTATACCTACTTTATTATAAAATTTTTAAGCTAATTAAAAAGGATTATAATCCTTATAAAGATTTTTAAACATATGGTTTAAAATATTTTAGCTTAAAATTAATATTTTTTAATTATAGCTTTTTTTATTAATTTCTTTATTAAATTTATATTTATTTAATCCTATTTAATTAAATAAATATTAAAAAATTAATTACATTAAAAAAAATAAAACTAATAATTAATTTAAATATAATTTAACATTACGTAATTACTTTTAATAGCTTTTAATAAGGCTTTTATTAAAACTTTTAATATAATTAATTAAACGCTTTTAATACTATTATAACTTTAATAGTTTTAACGTTTAATATATATATTTAAATTATTTTTAATTAATTAATAAAAAAAAGAAGGAGTTTCGTATATTAAATATTTTATTTTAAAATATTTTTTCAAAGCTATTTAATATATAGTTATTAAATTATAAGGAAATATAAATAAGGTATTTTATTAAATTTAAATTAAAATTAACATTTATAATTAAAAAACCTTTTTTCCTTAACGGTTATAATATATTTAAATTAAGCTTAATAAATATAAAAAAAAATAAAGAATTTTATATTTAATATATTTTACTTTAAAATTATTTTTCTAAAGCTATTTAATATATAATTATTAAATTATAAGGTTATTTAAATAAATATTTTAAAAAAGTACATATATTTTTAACTAAGAAACTTTAAGTGAAATAAAGTTAATTTAAATTATAATTTAATTATTAAGCTATAAGTATTTTATAAATATATTAAATATAAACTAATAATTATAACTTAATAAGCGTAACTTAATAATTAAATTAAAAATTTAAGCATTAAAATAATTAAAAAGCTTATTAAATAATTATAAAAAATAAAAAAAAATTTAATTTAATTTTTTATTTTATTTATAACTTAATTAATTAAATAAGTAATTAAAGCTTTAATATAATATATAAATTAAATAATAAATTTTTATATAAATAATTTTAATTTATAACTTAAATTAAATAAATATACTTTTAATATATATTAACTTATTAAATTTAAGCTTAATAAAGTTTTAATAAATATATAATAAGTTAAAAAAGCTTAAGTTAAAAGATTAAAAAAATATTTTAAAGTTAAATTAATAAATATTAAAAAAAATAACTTTATAATAAATAAATTAAATAAGCTATTTAAAAGGTAATAAAAAAGTTTATAATAATTTATTTAAATTTATTTAAATATGTTTTACTATTAAAATTACTAATTAAAGTTATAAAATATTATTATTATAAATATTATAAATAAAAAAGTAATGTTTATTTTAATATTTAATTTTTTAATTTAATTAATAAGTTTTACCTTTTAAATTATAACTATTAATTCGTACTATTATATTTATAAAGCATTTATAATTTAATAATCGAATTAAAGTTTAAGTTATATTTATTTAATTTAAGGTTATTTAGTTAAAAATAAATGTATTTTTTTTAAATATTTATTTTAAATAATTTTATAATTTAATAATTATATATTAAATAACCTTAAAAAATATTTTTAAAATAAAATATATAAAATATAAAACTTTTTATTTTTTTTATATTTATTAAGCTTAATTTAAATATATTATAACTATTAAAAAAAGTTTTTTAATTATAAATGTTAATTTAAACTTAATAAAATATTTTATTTATATTATTTTATAATTTAATAATTATATATTAAATAACTTTTAAAAAAAATCTTTAAGTAAAATAAATATTATATAAAATTTCTCTTTTTTTTATTAATTAATTAAAGTTAATTTAAATGTATTATAAATGTTAAAAATATAATAAAATTAAACGTTAAATTATTTAAATATTATAAATAATATTATTAAAAGTTTTAATAAAAACTTTATTAAAAGTTATTATATAACGTTAAATTATATTTAAATTAATTATTAACTTTTTTATTTTTTTAATATAATTAATATTTAATATTTATTTAATTAAATAAATATAAATTTAATATATATTTAATAAAAAAGTTAATAAAAAAGTTAATAATTAAAAAATATTAATTTAAATTAAGTTATTTTAAACCATATATTTAAAAATCTTTATAAAGATTATAATCCCTTCTAATTAGCCTAAAAATTTTGTGGCGAAGCAGGTATAAAGATTTTTAAACTCGTGGTCTGAGCTTTACTGAGATAAGGTAATGCAAAAGGTGACCCATACGGTTAGTATAATCTGGCAGCCAAACTAGCTGTGCAACTCCCACCTTGATTCTACTCAAACAGCTTTCTTAGATCCTATCTAATAATGCAGCTATCCTGTCCAATGACGGTCATATGTGCTTCAAATAGCCTATGCTGTGTGACTTAACTTGGATTACAACAGCGGCTAAGCAATCTTACGTGGAGATAGTCTGATCTACTACCATAACACCAATCCTTAATCTTAGCTAACAGGAAAATATTCTCAAAACATTTCATGGGAGAGGGCAAAGAACTGACGAAATCTTTCGAGGGTCACACAAAGAGTTCTCAATACATCGCCGTTGCGATCTGGTACTTATATGAACAGCTCCTCCAGGAACGCTGCTGACAATGCGTTCTGTTCACCAGCACCCTGACAATGATCAACGCCAAACAATCGCGACTTGCTGAATTACATCCCACAGACTTCGTGATAAGCTTTCGATAAGTCTTGAGACTATACCAACACAAGACTTGCCGATAATGACGTTCTTGAGACATCATACCAAGCGAAATGTTGTCATCTCTACAGGAGTGTGGTCGGGTGGCTGCAACTAAAGAATTACGGACGAACTTATCTACGAGAGATTGTACCGAGGAATATTATTATAGCTGTAGGTGCTGCCAAGAGAGAACATAGTTGTTTGCTCAAGGGAGTGGTACTCGCGATTGACAAATCGCAAATATCCCTAGGTACAGAGTCGAACACAAACAGGAGACTCCCGGCCTAAAAAACTTACGGTTTATCCTGTCTCGTAGAAGCTTATTCATCTACTATTTATTTGATACATGTAGCCCTGTATGGTGATGTACGTATCTAAGCTAAGGGGATATATGTCTAGAAACGGAGAGTTGCTCTCCCAACATGCTCCGGCTTCCTAGCTTCAATATTTTCAAGCCCTCTTTGCTCCGCGCCCGATGTTCCTAAGCATGAAGTAAAGTCCCTACCTATTTTTTGCCTTCAAGCATTCCATTTGAGAATATGATTAGCGTTCGGTGCCCCGATGTTATTTATCGTGCTTGTAACTGCATAAATAGGAACGGTAGAAGATTCTTTTGAAGTTGACATGGGAAGAGACGTGCACGAATCGTTTAGGGGCTGGATTGAAAAGGCTTCTAGTCGTTAGAAGATACCCATAGCAATATGCGTGCCTAGGTAGGTACCTAGGTAGCTCCCTTGTTTGATATCGTCACTAACGAATAGACTGGAAACAGTAGTGCCCGGACGTAAGCGAAAGGGCTGAATTACCTAGTACGCAATGTCTCAGCGGGCTCGGATTAATCAAAATATACTGTATCATTCGCGGGGCTCGGCCAAGAAAAGCGACAACATCCCTTGTCGAACTGGATTCTAAGCATCTTGCGAGTAATAAAATAGGTCGTAAAGGTTCATCATGAGAATTGCCCTGTGCCGAATTCTTTTGTGGGGAAGGCCGGGAGGTCACCAACATTGACAACACGTAATTCGTGATTGAACGAGACTGGGGAAACATTGATATTGAAAACGCAACTCCAACGCCTAAATGGGTCGGGACCAACTAGTTTTAACATATGTACTGTATGGGAGGGTTATCCTAGAAGTACGGTAGATATTGTTGCTTAAGTTGAAACATCGCTGAAGTGCTGAATATATAGGTTAAAGTAAGGAGTGTCCTTGATAGAAAAGACAGGGCACAACGTTTGGGTTGTAGCGATACTGTTCTTCATTTTCTTCATTTTATGCACTCCTGGATGCATCACTACCGGAGAAAAAACCAATACAGACTGGACAATCTCGCTTTATCGACGCCTATCGACGCCGACGGTGTGGGAGTTTAGTTTCGATCGCCGAGCTGAAAGTTCGCCTGACAAATATTCACGTGGTGGTGTGAGAAGAGAATCCGAGCTTTGCAGCCGTGGAGCTTGGATCGCGTCAATTTACTACCTGGGACTAGTCTGGACGTGGAGTTAGTGTTAGACGAATGTAACCAGATACCATCTTAAACAAGTTAGGTCAGGGGTAAACCAAGATCCAAAGCAGTGTCAATCCGATGCTAGGCCATACCTAATTGACACTAGTAACTGAGTAATCGCACCGTTACGGTAAGCACTTCACTGATACCTATATAATACTACATTATAATATCGCATCGAAGAGAGATATGTCCAAAGAGGCAAATGAGCAAAGTTTATGATGATATATAATACTGTTGATATTCTGATGCAATATGTTCATGTCGTACTGATTGCTTGGGACCGCATGCTGTTGTATATGTACGGTATTGAAACACGTGGGATCGACGGCAATTTTCATGCGGCGATCATATCTCTCTGGAACGTTTTCTGAAAGTTTTATTGCTTCAGAAACTCTACCCGTTGTCGTCTACCCGTTGTCGCTAAACAGGTCATATTGATAGTTGGCCTTTTAAGTAACTTGGCGATGATTCACTAATGAATAGCGACCGTGAGGACTGCCGCATGTTGAAAGGCTTACGAATCTTCAGTTGTTAATGTGACAAAGCAGTTCTTCTAATGACAGGATACCAAATCACAATAAAACTGTGATCTAAGTCGTTTTCCGCAGGAAGAACAGGGTTAGAGTTGCAAAACCGGGGAGACGTTTTAATAAGAGGCGTCCTAAGGACCACCCCCAACGATCCCCTTGCAGCGTCTTGTACCGCGATCCTGCTGGTAAATGAGGGGCGATTGATGACATACTTTCTGCAAGTTGCAAACCGAGCCGATTGGTAGAATTTGTCTTGCCATCACGATGCATCGCAGTGCAGATTTCTTGGCCCAACTGAGGCCCGATGTGATTCCGAAACATTACGTCCTAAGCTCTCGATCCAGTGGATTGAAGCAAGTTAGACATGATGCCGGCATTTGTCTCGTATGGATCTGATTCTCTTTCGACTCATTATCTGGCATACAGATAATAATGGTGTCGCTTCCCGCCCTGCATGATGCATTTGCAGCTTTTACAGCGCGATTTCAATAGCTAAAGATATCGTCCTAAGCCACAATTGAGACGAGGAACCACATTAATTACTTACCTGATATGTGTACTAAGAGACCCATGACTGAGAAAATAGGGAGCGAGTCCCGTTGCCTCAGGTCCATTTGTCTTCGTAGAAGAGGGACTAACGAAAGAGAAGAAGATTTGGAAAGATTTGGCCTGTTTGTTATCTAGACTGTTTACGCTAAATAGAGGGGTACACGTGTAGGGAGGGATTGAACCACCGTGGTGGGTCATAGCGTGCATAAGTTCCTATCCATGGATGTACGGTACAACATGGGAGTTGGGAAATGAAGAAACCTACCATTTTGAAAACTTGTGGTAATTATGCTGGTTGATCGCATCTTGAAGCTGTTTAGTAATGATGCAACCGTACATAGTATAATGGTTTATGATCACTAATAGTAAACGCCGAAAAAGAAAAAGGCTGGGTGGATAAAGCACACCTGCATGCATTTAAGGTATTACCTATACACTACCGTAGGTACACATATAGGTACTCCCTTATGCTTTATGCACCCCATATCCAACACTTACATGTATGGCCGGTAATTTTCTCATACTGTGAAACTTTCTCCTCTATACTACCGTATGTATGCAATGATTCTTAAACTAGATAATTCTAGACCGCAGTTAATTATCGTATATGTTTATATGTCTACATGTCTAAGAAGACATGTTAAACCCCTTCGTATATGGAGATCAGACAGATGACACGAGGCTTGAAAAGCTGAGAGAATCTAGAGTCAATAGTGCCAGCCACTATGTGTAAGTGGTGAGTCGAAGTTCGTAGCCGCATACATGTATGTAGTATATGTACCAGGCTTTTCAAGCATGCAATTGCGTCACGGTTGTAGCACGATACTACCGTACCTATCTTGCCGAATTTCTATTAATCTGAGACCATTTTCAACAGGGTCACTTAGGTAGGTTCATAGATATCATGTTTACCTACAGTGATATCCTACTTGTCGTCTCAAGGGTACGATGCCAGCAAGCATGATTCCATTATAGTAATTGTAGGTGCGATTCAAAGAATTTACTATACACCTGATTTTGCTGCTACTACAGGTTACTAGGCACACTGTGTCAACCTAATGTGGATCGAGGCCCCGTTTTCTTTTCTCTCGGTTGCACATCCTAATGCTACATATATGTAGGACTCGTCATAAGATATATATACAAAACATTGAACTTGTCAAAGCCAAAATTTTGGTTGATTCTCTACATACCTACATGTAGGTAATAAACCTTTCAGCTACGTTCGCGTTGCATAAACCTAAAATATAATAGTATCTCGATGCGCACGAGCTTAACTCGATCGTTGGATCCTGTTTTTATGTCATTGTTGCTTTTGTTAGACGGTGAACCGCTCGATGATGGCTTTCGGTGTAGTTTGGACGGTACGATAACGTGTCCCTTTCTCAGGGCTGTCCAGCTCTATAATACCGTACATACATACGGTAGTCCTCTCAAGGTGTTCCACACTTCAGTTACATAGTCGACTATTAGTCTTGCTATTGGCTAGGACATAGACCCACCGAAATTTTGAAGTTGCCAGGAACCCCTGTGCTAGGTTGCGCTAATAGCGACGCTAGTCTGGGGGGTAGCTTAAAACCCCTGCTGGAATAATTCGTTCAAGTATTGAATACGAACGCAATGTCGTATCAGTGGCTCTCATGTTAGCAATTTTAGGATAAAGTCCGTCTTATATACTAACTGAAAAAACTACCCCTTCAACCATTACGGAGTATTCAATACACAGAGAGTCCTGGACCCTCTTGAGTGCCGATCCCCTGGCACGCTACTAGTGCTGTACCTCTTTCGGTCGTCTAAACCCACTTGTTATTTCCCCGTTCCCTAGCAAATTGTAACATGGGTGTTCTTGAAGCTTGCCTCGTTTGGCCGTGTCACACTCGTCAACTCATCACTGTCGACTGTATCCCGCAATCCTGGACCGTTCATTATTTCTCGGCCAGGGGTTACAGGCTTTCACAATCCGCTAAACAGGCAATTCGAGCGCGCATTGACTCTGGTTGCTTCGGTCTATCGGCGCAAATCTCCCTTCTCGCTTTGTATCCGAAGCACCCTTTTCTACCGCACAATACCCTTCCATGAACGTCTCGTTTCTCTCCTTTTCCCTCTTTTTGAGCGCCATCTCCTCCACCCACCCTCCTTTCTCTCTCCCCCCCACTTGAGCAGTTGCAGCAAGACTGTACTCTGTCACTCCCATTCTGACAGCAAGTAGCTGCTCATAGGAGTAGTAGCTTGGTGGTTTGTTTTTTGGTCTTCCAGGTCAGAACATAACCTCTCACGGGAGGGTGCCTGATAGGAGCAGCTTCAAGACAGTTCTTTGGTAATCGATTGGAGCCTGTTGGTTAGTAACTTTGTTCATCTAGTTACTACCATAACAATTTGAATTCGAGATAGCAACAAACGAGTAAGACGTAACGAGGTATCTTAACTCATCATGGCGCCTTCACTCAACACCCACTCTTCGTTTACGCGCCCGCGTACCAGCGAACGTGATGCTCGACCCAGCACACGCGATCAGGGCGACAACAACCTGATTATCCCGAGCAGGACTTCGTCCCTCCACTCTCGTATTACGCAGCCGATTCCTTCCACGCTTAACATGAAACCTCAACAACGAACACCGAAGACCTTGACTCATGCCTACATGGTTTGTGGTGTGGGGAGAGAACCATCTCAGTGGGTTAAGGCACCCGCGCCAGCTCAGGGCAAGATAGGCCATATGAAAGGGGCAGTTGGTCAATTCTGGTTACCGGAAATTCTGGGAAGCAGCCCTCGTCTTGAACAGGATAACGAGGTTGCTCGAGCTTTGCATGCTGCAATGAGGGTAAGTGATTACAGGGTGCTTGTAATTCCTCTGCATATTAACTGTATTAGGCATGCTTTCCCCACGATGTCGAGATATGTACTGGCCGCAGTCAACCTCATTGTGTCCACCACGCTTTTGTTCTTCAGCAAGACTCGTCGCACACGCTTTACGGTATCTGTCTTCGCGTTTGGTCGAGAGCTGATGAGAAGAGAGCCGAGACTATTCGAGATCTACGGAAGCGGACCGAGACGGATTATTACGATAACCCCGACGAAACCTACTGGATTCCATACTGCTTGTCATTCCTTTCGAGATATCCTCTTTACAACCTTCTCGGCGATTATTTACGAGGAATGTGGATTCACTGGAACAAGGCAACCAATCTTTTCCATGCCGAAGAGGTCTCACGAATTCTTAGTTTCCCTGCGCCGCGATTGAATGATTTGGTCCGGATTGACATGAAGGATTATGCCCTTTGCTATCAGTTTCCGTCATCCCCGACAGGGTTTCAGAACTTCGCCATGTGGCCACTGTGGACATGTCTTTCGATCCCGAACATTGTAGGTGTTATCGAGGCAGCCATATCACCCACTAGGCGAATAATTTTTGTCAGTCACTACCCTGCTATGTTAACCATGGCGGCCGAGACGGTTCGATTCTGCGTCCGAGTATATGAATGGAGTGGCCTTTACGTGCCTGTTGTTCATGCTCGTCACGCTAAAGAGTTGGTGGAGGAGCCAGGACCATACATCCTTGGTATCACGGCCGAGTGCAGGTCTCTGTTCACTGCTCCCAATGATGCGCTTGTGGTGGACTTGGATCGCAATTTCGTGCTCACCTCCAGCCCACCAACCGCATTAAACGCAAATCAGCGTAACAAGTTCGTCAGCCGATTGACTCAAGCCTTGAATGGCGACGTCACACCCTCTGGTGTGCCTCAGCATTTGCGTTCGGCTTATGGTGGTGGAAAGCTGGTGCCTGCGGGCCAGATCATTGTCATGCGTGGAGAAGTTGAGTCTATTCAAGATCCGGAATGGTGGAACCAGGATGCCGTTATGGCCGTCATGGATCACGTCTGTGAGAAGATGGTAAGCACATTCGACATGTTTGATAAACCATATTTGGGCGATTATACTAATGATCCGATGTAGGGTCGTAACACCGGATTGAAGGCAGTTTTCGGTGGCTCTGTGAAGAAGCCTCTAATGACTAAGGTTTCGATGAGACACTTGAACGAAATTGTCAGGGAACGCAACCAATATTCCCGTGACGCTCTGGAAGCATGGCAGGATTTTATCAACCTCAAGGGTCGTATGGACACCGAGCTTAGCAAAGTTACTAAACGGAATAACTACCTCGTGGAGGAGCTGGAGAGCTGGAAGCAACAGGTGAGATTCCCTCTATTCAGAATATATTCAGTGGCGCTAACGTAGATTATAGTTCCTCAAATTCCAAGCTTTTGCTGAGACCCTCACAAAAGAAACCCAGGACCTGAAAGTCAAGATTGAGACACACAAGCGGGAGAACAGAAGACTCGCTGGTCTTATCGACCAGCAGAAGGATGACAATGCACGTCTTTCTGTGCGTCTCACCGGTACCGAGAAACAGAGAGATGACGCTCTTGAGGCTCTCGTTCTCCAACAAGAGATTGCCGAGGAGCTCGAACGAGAGCGCAAGCGAAATAAGAAAGAATTGGCGGCACTCCAACACACTAATGTTACCATTGTCCGACAGCGCGATGAGGCTCGCCGCGTCGTCTTGCATTTGCGTAGCTTGATTGGTGGTCAGTCTCACCACATGGAGCATTTAGTCCAGTCTCTTACTACGCGTGACGATTTGGCTAGTGAGATTGAGGAGGGCTTTGAAGAGGAAGATGGAGAGGAGCTGGATGGTGAGTTGCTACGTATGCCAATTACAAGCTGGATTGCTAATGACTTGACATCGGTAGATCGCCTATTGAAGCATCCCAGCCGAGGGAACAAGCGTCATTCTACTGCTAGCTTCACCGACGTAGCCGACCGCCACCTCAAAGATAAGACGGATGCTATCTCCCACATTATTCGGAATATTGCAGAGCAGTGTCAAGCCGCTGTTGAGGGTCTGCAGCTCGCCCAAGACGCCGAGATTGAGTCGTCCAGGTCACCCCGCCGAGCAAGCAATCTCTCCACAGTCGCTAGTGACGATGGACACGACCACTCGGCGACCGCTTCCGAGGTCGGCGATGACAGTCTCCTACACCCTTCCGGGCGCGCTTCTAGCATTCCCCCTACCCCGGATTTGATTCCTAATCGAAGCAGCACGGCCTTGTCGATGGCATCGACCATGACTACTCCTGAGCGAGCTAGCCAGCAATACACTATCCACAACGACATACCTACTAAGATTGTCGAGGATGACGAAGATGATTTGGCTGAGCGAAGTGAGAACGAGGCCATGTCTCAAGAGCCAGGTGTTGTTGGCAAGCATGCCGAGAGCCTCATCCACCGTCCCTCCGGTGCCAGAATCAGTGCTCTCGGCGGCACCCGCTAAAACTTGATGTGTTCTTGTTGCATGTATGGAGTCCACGGCGACATGTTTCGAGATTCCCTACCTACCGGAGAGACTTTGTCGAGGAACAAGTCGTCTCTATATCTTTTGTCCCCAATACCTGTGCATATGAACTTTTTGCTTATACCTCCCGGCTTACCTGTTTGTGGATCTGCACGGCGTTTTGCTCTATGAAGAGTTTCCTCGGATTTTTCGCTCTTTGCTTTTCTTACATATTCTTGCGGCCTTTTGGCTTCGCTCTAATTTTCCTTGAGAGATTAAAACGACTGTACTCGATGGCCTGTTAGCTAGGCAATAAGATGACTACTAGGTCACGCTGTCGGTGATGTAAGGAAAAAAGAGGCGATGGAGTGGTCATCCTATCTCTTTTGTGTATATTGGTGGACACCTTCTGTCTATAGTTAAGGACAATGGATGCTTCTACCTTTAATTACTGCCCTTCATATCTTTCGTGCATCGCTGGGCAATATGAGATACCCTTAACTATGCGACTCCAGCCCATTTTCATCTGTGATCTCGTCTTCGGTCTGTCTTCTACCCATTCTTCGTATGTTCCCCGTGGGTTGACTTTTCTAACTTCGATGAACAAACCTAGTTTTGATGTCAGCTTTGATTTTTATCGAAATACCTATTGTTTAGAGACTAGCTTACTGTGCCTCTGAATCTCTCTTTGTCATGAGTTCAACGTGTAGGCGTGGTGTTCCTCTGTGTGTTGCTTATTACATAGGTACAAGGGGTTTGATGTGCATCTTATTTTACGATAAGAGGTAGAGACAATAATATTGTTTACGTCCGAATAATATTAATATGATGCGGAAGGAGGGCAAAAAAATTGCGAACATTATATGGGGGAACTAACCTGGAATCTAATAGAACAGTACGTACCCAAGATAAAAAAAAAGACCACTGATATTGCGTACACAGGAACATACGCTGAAAACCGTAAACATGTCACTATTAGATAGATACGATAAACGAATAGAGTTTTATGATAGATTTGATCACTACAGGGCAGGCAGATATTGGGACAAGGATAAAAGACGAGCACAAGGCTTCGGTTTCCCACGCCTCCCTTTATCTGGGAAGCCGACTTTAGACAGGTCGAAGGCGAACACTCAAAAGATATTAGCATATCGTCGAGCGGGTTTAAAGGATAAAACTAACATCGAAAAGACACCTGCACGCCCTCTAAGGTTTCACTCGGCACGTGCTAGGGAGGGACTTCTACAAATCAAGGAAGGCTTCGGTGATAAACGGAAATTCAGATTCAAGAGAGTTCTAGGATGGGGAGGCAATGGACTCGCGACGCACTTCGTCGAGGTCGGCGACAATGACGTAATAAAAAGACAGGTGGCCGTCAAGATGATGCTTAGGTCGGACGATCCTCAAGCCGCGGATTTTATGGAAGAAGAAAGGGATATTCTAAGGGTACGTATATATCTAAGACGTCAATCGGATTGAGATTTGAAACTAAATTTAGAGTAGATGCTGGCAAAATCTGAGCATATCGTCCAACTCATCGACCTCCCAGGTTCGGAACTAATTACCAATCAGCCAGCAAAAGACTCAAACAAAAAATCAAATGAGAAAGAGGAGAGAACCACGGAATCTTTCGATGCGATCGTCATGGAGCTGGTGAAGAATGGCGATCTCCACCAATTCATCTGCCAGGTCAGTGAACATGGACAGAGAGTTCCAAATCAAATCCTCTGGGAATTCTTCCTCTGTCGTAAGTTGGAATTTCTGCCTACTCCCTTCATTCTCGTGTGCGCCGTCATATATTAACGAATTATCAAACTATAGTTATCCGAGGGTGCATCGCGATGGCTTATCCACCGTTGTCTCAAGCAGAGAATGAAGGCCGTCCCGGTCCAATTAGGGAGACAGTACCGGAAGGAAAAGCAAATAATCCTGGGCTATTAGTTCATCTCGATCTGGACCCTAAAAACAGTAGGAAGCCCAACTTCGAAAGCTTGTCCGGGATGAAGTTACTAATTCGCGATAGTTTTCCTTGATGACATTCAGCGTGGTGGTGATCTTCCAAGTGACGAACACAAAGGAATACCAATATTAAAGGTAAATACCACCCTGGCATTCTTTACAACTTGCTAACTTGCGTAGATGGGGGATTTTGGCTCGGCAAGAGAGATTAAAAAAGGACAAAATAATTGGTAAGTTGATGTAAGAACCAACCTCAAGGAAAACTGTTCAACTAATCTCTATATCAAGGTATTATGAGAGACTCAGGACCCAAGGGAAGCATGGCTTCTATTCCCCGGTAAGTAGAAGCACCATATCTATCTGATTTTACTCGCTGCTAAATTTCATGAAAGGAACAATTCTGCAACGACTGGGACTACATCCGGCCGGACAAAGATACTGTTAAGAATGAGGAAGTAGCGGGCAACTTCGGTCACCATACAAACGTGTGGCAAGTTGGGTTGGTAAGCTTTTCCTGTTTTAGAGATATGATGCGACAATACCCCCCTGAAACTAGCCTTTTGAGACTTTCCATGATTTTACATTTCATGAACACCTCACTAATAGACCTTGAAGATTATGGAATCTCTGATTACTCTAAAGTATCCAGCCTTCCCACCCGTTCCCAGCTGGTGTAGGCTTACGCCACCGGAAGGTAAGGAATTATACGCGACATACGGGTACCATTTGGAAGGAGAGCAGTTTAAACATGTCGACCCAGACTTGCGCTATCTCGTGTATCGCTGTCAAGCACACTTTCCAGCAGACCGTCCTTCGCTCACCGACGCAGAAAATATTATCCTCACCGCGCTTAAAAAGTATGAGTATTCGAATATATTATGGCAACAAAACGCCAACTGGGTTACTAGGGTGATGTCTTCCGCGAACACCAGAGACCGAAGAATGGACAAACCACCGACTAAAAAAGCGCCACCAGCTAAAAAAGCGCCACCAGCTAAAGAAGCACCGCCGGCTGAAGTACCTCCACCTGCTGAAGGTCCACCATTTGCTAAAAGACCACCGTCTGCTGAAGGAGCACCGCCAGCGCCTCCAACTGAAGAAGGGGGAGTAGCACCACCAGTCCCAGGAACAAATGTAGTACCGATGAGCGTGGAGGTAATTGATCCAGCTCCGGAGGTACTTCCTCGCCCGCCAGCTGTCATGGATAGTTACGGTGCTTACTATCCTCCTCCGTATGGCGGACCTGCATTCCCGGCATACATTCCAGGTACGTTCTCACCCTCAAGCTCCCCTTTACCTGCCACCCCCTGTTCAACTTGTCTCCCATCTTTAAAATTCACATATTCTTTCTTGAACTAATCTCCTTTCTTAATAGGAGCACCGATGAGGCCCCCGGAGTACCCCCCTGGTGTGGTGGGATATGGATACGGGGTACCCTACCCATATGGAGGCTATCCCGTAGGCTATCCAATGGGCTATCTTGCAGACTATCAAGAAGACAACCCAGAGAACAACCCGGAGGACAATCCAGAGGACAATGATATGGCCGCAGAGTATGACCTGTTGGTCGCTGCTCAGGACTATCCGGAAGGTGTGGCGTATCCGGTGGCCTATACATATGAAGGCAATGCTGCACCCTATCCGGAAGACGTTCTGGCGGGCTTACCGGCGGATTATGCAGCGGGTTATCCATATGGAGCTTATCCTGGAGTTTATGGATACGGAGATAATGCAGGACCCTATCCATATCCAGTGGTACAGCAAGCGGCACCTGAAGGAGCACCACCAGGTATAGGCCATCCAGCACCAGGGCTGCCAGGCCCACCGGGACCGCCAGGGCCAGGACCCAGATAGTCGCAGCAATAAAGGCATTACTGAGAGTAAATTCACTTTGCATGCTACATGGCTCTCCAGTGATCACCACCGGTAGTACGATGTAAATGAAGCGTTTGATGAGTCTTGCACATAGATCTATAGTAATAGAACGTTAACTAGATTTTGGTACACATAAATTTCTTGATGTCAATTTTCTCAGCGGGAATGAGTGTTTGTTAATATGCCGAATCGTGTATGTAATATAGGTACCTCTTTTATCGACATAAAGCTCTGCTTGACTTACGGATAAAGTAGGAGTCTAGTGAATCTTGTTATATGTTGAAGTCTACCGTAGATCGCTATCATCTAAGTTAGAGGGGGGGGTTTCCGACCCTCCTTAGAAACCGACCGCCTGTCAAAAATGGATCAAAAGAGCCAATCAAATATTAGTATTTATTCTAGGGCCACTTTTCTTTATATAAATTTGATATACTTTCCGACCTGCTAGCTAATCTTAGCTTCGTTACATAAACCAATCAAATAGCTTTTTTTCAAAAAGATAGAGAAAATACCAACGTATTCGTATTTTAATTGGCTGTAGCCTAAGCTAGTTAACGTTAATCCGGATCCGAATAGCATTCTATAATGTACCGCGCTAGACCAAAAGTGGCTAATATTTGACAGGCGGTCGGTTTCTAAGGGGGGTCGGAAACCCCCCCCTCTAACTTATTCCCTACCTATTTTTTTTCTTACCCCTATTAAGGTAGGTACCTAGGTATTTCGAGATAGCCACCCGGCCACTGTGGCTGCATGAGATCCGGAATATCTATATATCCGACACCCCCTTTTTTTGCTTGTCGGCCTTACCTAATCGGAACTAATAGCTAGGTACTAAATAAGGGTCATACCCCTATGACGTAATAGTGTTATATATTTAGACCCTTTAAATCGCAGGTCACCACTTCTTCTCTCGAACGAGGATCTTATAATCTTAGTAGTTGGATCCCATTATGTCACCAGATCGACAGTGTATATATGAGTGATGTTCAGCATTGATGAATTTTAGGTAACGTCGAAGAATTCCACACCGCTGAGACTTCAGGATGGATTTGGATGAGGCGATGGATCGGGGCCTGCTTTATTTATCAACACAGAGAGTCGAAGATTCAGGGTTCTGATAGTCCGAGAATCCTACTGATCCTATCTGTGGATTTCAGCCTCCAAGCATTATCTAAAAAATCTATAAAAGATCATTCCACGGGACATAATAGCGGTTTCAGAGCACGAACGCCATCAGTGATCTTCAAAAATGACGGCATAGTATAACGCCCCTCTAAGAATATATCCAGACCTCTACCAGAAGGACCGATGAGCACCCAGGTATAAATGAAAAAAGAAAAATAAGAGTTCACTTGAAAACAGATACTCCCCGTCTCCGGACACCGGTCCATATACTCAACACTCATTCATTTCATACGTATTTGGCCGTCACATGTTCCTTGATTCTGAAAATGAAAGCCATAATTCAAAACACGGCTATTATCGCGTTTAGCACGTTCGGTTTTCTGGTACGTACTACACCGTGAATCACTCTAAAGATCACTTTCATCGAGGAACGCGCTGACAGATACGCTACAGGGAACGGCAACTCCACTAGATCAAAATGATTTAAATATCAGAGAGTACACAGATGGCCTGGACTACAACGTCTGGGTTGCGAAGAAAGTGGCTGATGGCGAGTTGTATTGGGCGAATAACACCGATATCGAGCAAGCCCTAGCACGGGACCTACAAGACCGCGGCGTCACCGCGACCATCGTGAATGCCGCCTGCTCGGTAATCACCGGCGACCAGGCCGTTTTCGAGGAGGCGAAGGAAGTGTGGTGCGACTGGGCCCAGGAAATCAAAGACTTGTCCATAAGAGAAGCCCAGGCATACACAACCGACGCCATCTGCGGAGGTGAGAGATGCAGACTATTCATGGATATTACGTGGAGAGAGAGAGGCGTGTATAAGAGCCAACCGTTTAAGAAGGCTTGCCATAATATATTCGACTCAATCTACAAGCGTTGCCTTGGCGGAGGCACGGCCGAAATCAAGATGAACGATGGCGGCAAGACTTGGGAAGGGAACGTCGCTGTCAAATGGCTCGAAAATACTGAAGCTTCCAAGACGTGTCCTGACGCGCCTAAGCCAGCTGTCACGTGCAAATCCGGTATTCATTAACTAATTGCTTTCGAAACCAGTCACAAGCTAGGTAGACGCGTAGTTTACCTCGGTGTATTTTGAAAGGGAAATATATATCGTATGTTTGATCATACTGGCAGCCTATAACATGTGATCAGCCTAGGGAGTAGAAGATTATTGAAACGTCCTAAACTTGTTAGTATAGTGGGAGTTGTGTGTCGGCTGGTCCGAGAATATTTAGCATGGTGTAACGTTGATGTATTGCTTCTATCTAGCCCATAGCTCCCTGAGGAAGATGAACATTAAAATAGGCTGCAGAAGTAGAGTACTCTGCTGAAAGTGTGAGCCTAACTGTCTTTCCCAGTCGATCCTTTGTCCTTTGTAAACTAGGTACTTAATATATACATGTGTGACCGCCATATCCGACCAGAATATAGCTATACTCTAGCATTAATGACATTGCAGTATGCTTAATGCGATGTGACTATTTTAGCAACTCATAGAAGGGGTTTGGTTCCATTGCGTTAAGTTTCTCCTCCCTTTCCATCCTATCACCCCAAGCCACAATGATTTTCGCCCTACAATCTATATACGTATATTCCTTGCCAAGACCAGAAGTTATATGATGGACAGCAGAGGGGGCTATGGCACAAATAGGATCTAACATCCTAACTGGGTCTTGGTCCATTCTTGTATCGAGGTCAAAATCGCGGTAACTTTTCAAGACGTCCTCACAGTTGATCCTATCTGCTTGAGAGAGCAGACTTGAAACAACTTTGCTGTTGTCCGGACTTCGACCTTCTGTGTATGTACTTGGGAACTCGAACGTGACCTCGTTTAAGGAGTTCTGTATTCGCTCGTGTAGGTTCATCGCAGGCCGGATGGCGTCTCTGAGCAAGAGGCCGGCCATGTCGTAGCCCGGACGTGGGTGGAGGAAGCCAAAAAGTTTCTCTAGTTCCCTCACCATCAGCTTCTCTCGAGCTGCTCGCTGACTCTTATGATTCGGATGAGCGATTAGACCGGAATATGTAACCTGACGCCATCTTCGTATCTCGAAGATGTCGCGTTCGGGTTCCATATTACGCCGTATGCTCCTTTCCAGTTTTCGTAGTACGCGCTCAACTGTAGGGTCTATCCTACAGTATCTCGTGGAGAAGATCTCTTCATGTAGCCATCGCATCAAGATTGCTGAAACGACGTCGTCGCCTGGGCCATACCGCGTGAGCCTCGTGATTTCCGGGACGCGAGCCATCCAACCGATCACCCCAGCAGCACTACCATTTCTTTTCGCGTTTGCCACAATTTCTTTGGCACGTGCTGGGTCGTTTTCAAAGGGTTCCATCCAGGTACCGGCTAACTCTTGGACACCAAGTAAAAGTTCTTTATATTCCTAAGGATATTAAATAAGCGAAGCACATGACAAGTGATAGAATTGTGAGCTTACATCAGCGACTTCCTTGGAGGTTATAGAGTTCTGGAAGGGTGCGACCCGTCGAATATATGCAGCTTGGTCTCTATTTAAAGCTAGTAGTTCTTTGTCATCCGATTGTTTTTCGGGCTGCTTGGGAATAGGCTGCATCGTCTGGCTGGGCGCGCCAGTTACTACTTTATCAAGTTGACTTTCGAGTAATCGATTCTGCTTTTGTAGTGCCTGGGCTTGGCTCTGAAAATTCTCCATTTGACTTTTGAGTCTCGTGTTATCAGCCTCTAGTCTTTGAACACGCTGTGTCGAGTCAACCAATAACTCCTCAGTTAGTATCAATTTGCGCCTCAGTTCCTCCATCTCCGCAATACGTGGAGCCTTTTCCTGCCTCGCGGAATGAGCGTTATCATCTTTGCGTTTGAAGGCCATCTAGAAATTTGTATCTGAGTGGGCAAGTTCCCCGGAGTAGTTACTGTAGTCTTTACGTGCCTAGGGTTTCCGTTGGGAGACAAAATTACACGTATTTGCTAGGTATTGTTGTTAAATCTCGGTATTTAACTTTAACGTTACGGGCTAGTAGATTCGTCGTGTGTAATGAGGCTCATAAACTTATAATAATGAGTGGAAATATCACCTTCTTATTACTCCCGATTAATGAAGCTAATTGTTTAGACATACCTATAAAATTTTTTCCATTTACAAATCGAGAGTTCCCTCTTTTGCTTTGTTCGAATTTCTCGGCAGAGCACCTCTTTATCACCATAGAAAAACAAATATGAACAAGCATTGAATTTAGCTCAAGATTTCACATAACATTACGTAGGCAAACACTATAAAAAACAGAAAACGTGTTCAATATAAGTTACCCTATAACAAAGGCCAAAAGTCGGGTTACCTATCCGATATCAGACATACGCCTACGCAGGCATGATGCCAGTAATGACACTTCCTACCTATGTAGTCACTAAGTGTCAGTAGGAGCTTCTTGATAGATCGCTTGGTTAATTTACAGACCAGAAGATAATCCCAGGGTCATTTATTTCTCCTTCCTGATTTAAACGTGCAGCATTCGTTATGAAGGAAACCTTGTAATGGATTCCGAACAACGAATGGCCTCTCGTGTAACTTAGATAATGCTAGGCAATATTGCTGATTCCACCAACGAGAAATCTTGTGATGCAAGCACTACGGCAGGCTTAACTCTTTCCAGGTTGCTGCTTGCATAATACGCGCCGTAGCGCCGCATAGCTTGTTGAAAGTTCCGTGGCCCATATGAACTTATATGAAGATGCTGTTGCGTCTAAGCCGAATTTGCCAAGTCGCCTAAGACGTGAGCGTCCATGGCTCAATAGCGAGGACACTTGAGCCGCTGAGCCCACATTATTCTATTTAAGGTTGAATTTACCCCGAATCTGCTGGGAGCTGATTAATAATTCCTACAAGGGGAAACCGGGGAACATCGTGAGATTACTGGTTGCTGCCATAATAGGCTATTTACCCCAATCCTTTCGCCATGCACCCCAGAGTAATCCCGAGTCGCCTCTCTCGGTATGGCGCGATTCAAAAGTGCTGCGCTTATACGCGCGGTCTCGCCAGCAGCACCGGTCAGCATGCTGCCTTTGCCCCGCGTTAGCTATTTAAGGGACTAATGAGAGGGAGGGGGCTGTATCGTAGTATTAGGATTGAGGTAGTAATAAGCCAAGTGTTTCTTCTCTCTTGAGGGGTGTCTCGTGGGCATGTGCTATTGCCAGGCTCTTTTTCTTATTGCTTCGAAGCTGAACCTGTGATACTCACCTACAAGTTCACACATCCGGAACCAATTGAAGAGATGCGGTGCTCTGTAGTAGCTCTCCCGTTCTTGGCGGCAGCGACGTCTGTCGTTGCCCAAGCTCCTCGTCCTGGGGACGACGGAAAATTTACCATATCATCGTCGGGTATAACAGCAAAGGTTCGGCGATGAAGTCTCCAAGGGGAAACCGAAGGACGCGCTGACGCCTACACACTCTAGTTCATCCCGTACGGAGCTACACTCACCAACTTATTCGTCAAGGATAAGAATGGGCAGGATGTCGACGTGGTTCTTGGATACGACGACATAAACTACTATCGTGAATATGCCTTCTTAGAATACTGACATATTTGAGGAACAAAAGAATATGTACCTAGCTAACCTTTTGGTTCTAGCCGAGGACCCAGGACACCCCGTATACAACAGCATCCCTGGCCGCTATGTCAATCGCATTGGAAAGGGGAAGTATACGATCGACGGAACGACGTACACCACGCAGTTGAACGATGGGAGCAACACTCTACACAGCGGCAATAACAACTGGTCGTACCGCGTGTGGAACGTTACCAACTTCACCAAGGACTCTATTACCTTCACCGTTCGAGATGCGTCGAATTCATCCCAGGGAATGCTGGGCCTTGTTAAGGGTCAGGTGACATACAGTGTTAGCGGCAGCAAGTGGAGTATCAAGATGGAGGCGACTTCGCCCGAGGCTAAGACTCGTACGTCGTCTTCGTGATTGACATCTGGTTATCTATCTTGCTGACTTACATGGCGAAGCACTCATGCTGACTCAGCACACCTACTTCAATTTGGATGCGTACAAGAACCCCGACACGGTCAAGATCTGGAACCATACATTGTACATGCCGTACTCGAAGCGGTACTTGGTCGCTGACGACGGGGCGTTGCCCACGGGGAAGATTGGTACGGCTGAGCCAAACAGCATCAATGACTTCGCAAGCCGCCCTGGCCTATTCCTTGGTCATGCACGAAGCGACCCTACGTTTGCTGGTAATTGCGGTGGCGGTGGCGCCTGCGAAGGCTATAACGGTTATTTCCTCATTGACGATGCACCAAAGGATGCTGCCGTCGTTCAGTTGGCCAGTGCCTTCTCTGGCATCAAGGCGGACCTACGCACCGACCAGCCTGGGGTCGTCATCTACTCGTGCAATTGGATGGACGGGACTGCCAACCTGAAGAGCACGCAGGGCACTAAGACCAACCGCAAGGTGGTTAGAAGCTCTTGCGTCGCTATTGAGGCACAGGATTACGTTGACGGAATTAACCAGTAAGACTATCCCTTGTCCCTTCTTCCTACTCCTGTCAGAGATGTCATTTCTTTCCCACACCCAAAGGTCAAGGCTCAATCACCGGCTCGTGTATGATTCGAGAGCTAACGTCGTGTGAATTGAGTCCTGAATGGGGACGCGTCGACAAACAGATTACTGGACCTGGCCAGACGTATACGTGGGAGAGTTCTTGGACATTCGGAAATCTTTGAGGAAAAGATCTCGGAGAGGGATGACACATCCCTAGCTTTGAGGCTCTAAGATGACGGTAATCGTTAGAAAATGGCGGATGGAGTAGACGCTTAATCGAGCTGTACATAGTAACGAGAGTTGGTCGGAACAAGCAAACTCCAAGTCGTATATCTCGGCACCGTAATTTCGATATGAATTGACATTCGGGTGACGCAATATCTTCAGTCTCGTGGCATATGGCTCTCTGCCTAAACTTGATGTTTGAAACAATTAAAGCCTTCGTCTGGATTTAGAATGCACATTGACATCAGAATAAGGCCATCCTCAAAGCTAGTCAGTTCTAATGCTGACATTGGGCTGTTGAAGTACTAGGTAGCTAGGTATGTCTCCGGAGAAAAAAATCCGTCGTGTAACGTAGCTAGCAATTGTGTTGTAGACACATATGAATGGCTGGCGTGTCCTGTATAGCCCCGCATCATGATAATGCGAACGATCTAGACCCTGAAGATCTGTGTAACGAAATAGCAACGAGTATCGATGTACTCCCTTGTACAATCATGTACCTACGTCTTTGAGGGATGATCGTCGCTGCTGGAGAGATGACACCAACTAATCAGCATGACGATATATTACTCACGTACCGGGGAAACCGCCGAAGAGGTGATGGCCTCCTTGACCTCAATAGGTTGGTTGAGTTAGACAGGTGGGCGAACTAGATTTGAGAGGCATCCGACGCTATTAACTTAGTGCTGTTCGCCTTATGATCTGCCTGAATGGTGACTTGCTCACTCACCTGAAATTAGCTTACAGTTGACAATTGTCTAATTCGCGGCGCAGGATCAGCAATATGCGCCACGTAGTTGATTGGCTGCGTATCATGCCATCGGAGCTACAGCCGGAGGAATACGAGTCCGGCTCGAATGTTTGCGTGCACGCTTTTGCGATTGCGGAGCCATCGAGATTTCCAGGAAATCCATCCTTAGATGCCTTTTCCCCATCTTAGACTTCAAGGGTCTGCTACCCTGCATGCGCTTGTCATCCAGGGGTCAAGGGATTGTGCTTCTACCGTATGTATGTACATACGCATCCACCATCCCCTGTTAAACGATGACGTAGCCTAAGTCGAAAAAAAAAAGAATAAATTTTAGCATGGAATTTCCGTCTCACGGAAACATTTCTTAGGTGGATGAGAAGTCTAGACTTTGCAGCCTCTTCATCAATTGCTCCTTTTATGCTGTAGGAGGCCGTTCGTATATAGTTTTGAGGGTCTAGATTTGAGAGCTGACTGTCCTTCTGGTACCGCGCGATACAATATTAGCCAAGAAATGCCTTCATACCCATACGTCCTGCGACAGTTAGCTTCATGATCATGGCTTACGCCTACGTCATTTCTTTAGGATAGCTGTTGATACGTTGTAATTCCCCACGATTTAACGTCACCGTCGTTCGGTGAGCTGAGACCATCAAGGGGGGTCGTCGTTTCGTGGGGGTTCCTCAAGAGGAGACGGCCCAGTGATCACCGCGGTGAAGTGAGGTTGCTAACAACTCTGACGAAATTTCTATGGTGTCGTAGCACTAGATGTGGTCTTATTGAATCGATATTCTAGTAAGGATGAGGGTATGATCTTCTCGAGGTTGCGATCACGAGGGCTGAGTCGCTAGGCGTCCTAAGGGGAAGAACCCGGGTCGTACTGTTGTCCAGGACTATTGGGCTCCAAGTTTGCCCGATCGGCCACCCTCATACGTAGTAATCCGTTTCTACTTGTCAGATGGAATTCTAAAGTAAACAGAAAAATCAGCCCATAATTGAATAGTTGTCCGGGTCGGGTTACCCTCCCAACAGGAAGGGGATCAGCACAGCCTGTGGGGGCTAAATTAATTGATTCTGGAACCTGAGCGGAAGCCTTAGAATCGCATCAGCCTCAAAAACTAGCCATTCACATCTGTCCGCGGCCGCGTTTTTCTATCCACCTAACGTTGCCTGGGTAGTCTATTAAGGTTTGATGCAGGTAATGGAATACGAAGATCGCAATGACATCATGTAATTCCCCGAACGATATACGTCAGGGCATGGCGTTCTTCTGTCCGGTGAACCACGGTTCCCAGTCCTGCCTAGTGTTGCGTCGTGGGGGTTAGAGTCGATGGACGGAGGTTAGCTCAGGTATGTTGGATGTCGATGTATGTTCACGAGGACTCCGTGCGGTCAAAGTTGAAAGGTAGGGAGTAGAGAGCGGGATCCTCTTTCGTGCCTAGGAAATTCTCTACATAAACCACGGGTTTGACCCTCCAGTTGCCCTTGATCGGCAGGCTCAACTTCTTCTTATGCCGATCAATGACTCCTTGAGTTGAGGATACTTGATTCATTGGATAGTCGTCGCTCTTTGGCTTGTTATTATTCTTATTCTTGATCTTGTGTGGACTCAGCTTTGGGAAAAGTTGCACCAAATACGACTTCCCCTCGCTACTTTCCTTTTATCTACATACTGCAACTGCCCTATCTTATCTACCCCGCAGTCACTTACGCAGGGTCCATACGACCTATCCATCGTGCTAGCGGATGCAGCCGAGCACTAAAACGAGGTCCAAACCAAACTGCTGGAAATTTTCAATTAGCTTCAGTTGCCCCATTGGGTCTTCTAAAATCCATGGCGAGTAACGGCCAAATTGACGGTTCAGCACGTGCCGTCCAGTATTTAAAGTGAGTTTTTAGCGGTTCTTTAGAACATCAAATTCGCCCTTATCCACTACCGCTAATGACTAATGACACCAAATTAATAGCCAAGAGGACGTCACTTCTGAAACAGCCCAGAGGCCAAAGATTAATGTCCCCGTTGATGTCGGCTACAACCTGCAGCGTTTTCTAAACCCTCACCTGCACGCTGAGGATAGGTACTTAAGACCGCCTCAATCTCCAACCCCGCTCACCGAAGCTGAGTCTCGGATGCGCATGACGCAGATTCTGAGTTCTTTGGCGTTGGACAAAGCACTGAAGCAGAATTGATATAGCTTAATCGGCAATCAATTTCGATTTGGCCCCTCCCTCTCTCACTTTTTTTTCTTCAAGTACGTTTCGATGGATGTCTTCTTTCGAAACTTATAGTTTATGTTCTCTCAGCATTGTTTTGATGAGCATGGAAGCGTAGCGGTCTATTATTGGTTGGCTTGGTATTCGTTGCATTTTCGGTGTCGTTAATATGTTGGATTGCTATCGAAAGGCGGGAACTGCATTGAGCGAGGGGAGCTGGGACTGAGGTTTGACTGCACTGCGATTTTGCGAATCTTAGTGTGTGCTTTGATATATGTACTCATAGTTGCCTGATAATTGATGGATTGCTGTTTATTATATCCCTAATTACCTAGAAATATGTAGCTGAGTGCGTGATAATTGTGATTGCGCGACGGTTGTTTAGTGCATGCGCAACCTGCGCACACCATACTAGGTACTATCTGCTTGCCCAAATCGAGCTTGACTACATGTACGTTCACCTTCTTCTTTGGGCTAAGGCTATGTAGATAACACGCGCTATTTATACCACTCCTATTCCTTTACCAATGTATATTTTATATGACGTATGCACATCTGCAAAGCTTTTGAGTTCAAGTCTTCGCAAATTTCAAACGGAGTCTGATAACCAACTACTCCCAAGCCGACATACTTAACTTTTTACACTGAAACATGGCCAACGAGATCGAACTGCACGAGCCCGATTCACATTGGGGAGAAGAGATGAGCGAGGCCATCCTCAATATCTTCAAGGACTATCTCCAATCGAAGAGCTCCGTTTCCGCCGAACAAGTTGCCATCGACATATCTAGGCTTGCTCCCGACCCAAACGGTGATGAGCCGCCCTTGGACGATCGCTTCTTTTTCGAGCTGTGGGAAAACATCATTGGAATTGCAGAGCAGATACCATACGACCATCCCGCTCTTGACAAGTTAGTCAAAGTCATGAGGGAACTTACGCTTCTACCTGATACTGGAATTAAAGTGTGGGAGGTAGGTTGACCTAGCTTAATTTCTACTGCCTAGGCTTGGCCATGAAGCTAATTTAGTAACAAGGGCCGCGTCTGGACAGATCTCCCCGTTTTAGGTGCTGTCTTCAGGGAACATCTTAATGGTTCCCGTCATTCAGATGATGAGGAGGAACAGGCTAAGATTAATCAGGCGTGGATACGGTTCCACGCCTTTTCTGCCAAGCTCATAGGTGCCGGGGTGATTCACTTCACGAACCAGCTCGTATGGATGCTGCGCAGGGCTCTAGAAGAAGAAACGAATCCCCCGAAGAGTAGTGCGATAGATAGAGACCTACTGACAGCGATTATGTATATCGAATTCTCAGGTCCGATCGTAATCGAGAAGATGGCCGTTAACCCAGACCCGGTACTCAGCGACGAACATCGCCGCATACTTAAAGGCGGGACCCTCTATAAGGGAGAGCCGGGACTGCGACTAGAGAGGTGGTTATTCTGGACAGAAAGATTCAAGGAGTTGGCCGAGAAAACGAAGACAGAAGATGCAAAGAAAGCAGCTCTACGCATTGCAAGACTGATGGAAGTTTGGACTCATGAAAGACTTATTAAATGACGGCAGGATTGTGACGAGGAACGAACAAGGGCGGTTCGAATAACTGGTCGCTGAAACAGACATTCTGATGCCAACCGCATCATAGAGAAGGAGAGGTCGTTGCTCACGGAGGAAGTTTGATGAAGACTAAGGGCTATTAAGTGCCTAACCAACTGTACACATCTACGAGGCTGTTTGTCGTTAGTCCGTAATCTTATCGTGGCTAACAGCGGCGGTGAGTTCTCCGTTACCTAAAGACATTCGGTACATGTTTGTGGGCTTAAAGCTGTTTTAACTGTTTAATATTATTATTGTTCTATAATTCAATTCGCTCATGATATCCGCCATCCGCTTAGCTAACTCTGCCCCTTACCCCTAATGATCTAGCGTCATTAGTGCCAACTAATAACACTTGTGTGGGCAATATCTCCATGCCCACATCGGCCAATCATGTCTAATATCCGCCGTTGATGACTAGGTAGTCATCAACGGAGCGAAGAGTCGGGATGCTGAGAATATAGTTGTGTAAGACTGGCCCCGAAAATCTAGCCCTAGATGGTACAAAGATCTGTCCGTCGGAATGTGATTGGTATATGGTGTGAAGTTTAGTTGCCGGACCACCTATGCTTTGATACGCTACCTATGACAGTTATAAAGTGGAGAAAGACGCGCTATTAGAGCCGACAGCCTCGCTGCCAACGTTGTTGGCCTGGGCTGCCATTATTGATACGACGTGCTGGAAGCTCACGTCGCTCATCACAACTAGTCGTCTTCAGAATGGTATAAACGCAAACCACACCATGAACGTGCAAAATCCATACAATAGCTTCTTTTTTAAAGGCAGACCCCCTAGAAAGATACTCCGTGGATCATAGCCGCAGTTGAGCAACGTGTAGCCAACCATGTCCAGGAAACGGAATATTCTATTGAGGAAGTAAAACTTAGCATCACAAGTATCGCCAAATAATTGAGATACTGTACGAGCATCTAGGTAGATATACTTACAGGTTAATTAAAAAGACGCCGAAACCAAATTTGGGGAGTGGGCCGCCTTGGGTGGTCTCGGAAATCACGGTCTCGCGTGCGGTGTAAGTAACGGGAGGAATGCGGATGAAGGTAATTACCAGCTCCAGAGCAAGGGCGCGTGTATATGTTTGCTCATTCGTGGTGCCAATTCGGATGGTGAAAATCATCAATGCTAGGACCGCTAGACCGAAATCGATCTAAAAAGCCGCACCGTTAGAACGCCGACGCCAAAAGAAGTAAGATAAATGAAGGAACCCGTACGCTTGCAGGTATCAAAACTGTTGGTAAATCCCGGAACATAGTCCAGGCCAACACAGCAGCCAGCATCCCGAGCCCGAATTGGATGATGGCCATTATCAACCACGATATCATAACAACGACCCTCCTGATTCTGCAAGGGGCATGCATCTGCTTAATCCTGCTGTTGGAGGTACCGCTGTGAACCGGCCAAGTGCAGAAGTGGCATATATAGCCATAGTCACCGTTGACCATCTCGACCAGTGGCCAGTGCTTGCGCTGGTTCTCACGACTTAATCTGTCACGCCAGCAGCGGAAACAGATTGATCGCCACGTGTGGCTTGGACGCGTCGTATCTACAATCAGGCGATCAAGCCCCGGCATACACAGACACTCGGTGCAGCAGCTCTGCAGGACGGGGTGGATCTGTCCATCCCGACTTGTGAACTGCCTGCGGACAACATCAGCTGTAATGACTTGGCGGTACAGCGGATAGGTCTGTCGCAGTGTGACCAAGCTTGACAGGTCCAGATGAGAGATGATGAGGAACTGGAGCTCAAGCGGCAGGGAGTCCAGCCCGGCCTGTCCAGCACGTCCTGTCCTCGGCGGCGCATGGCGGCGAGGATCTATATGCTCGCCCAGGCCGGCGCGGCGCCTTGTGGTTGCGTTGATGGAGAGCTCGATGCCGTGAGACGTGGTCATCATGCGCGACGAACAGCGAAGCTGAAACGAGAGGGAAAAGAGAGTTCAATCATGGAATGAATGAAGGGCTCGTCATCTTCCGCCCGACTTCTCCTTTGAAAGATAGAGGGATGTAAAAAAGAGTCGATCATCTATTGCGACCGTTTTCCTTGAATGCCAAGTATGACGGTTTGAAGAAATTCCCTGGGACAGTTCGGTTTTCCGGCACGCAAAACTACGCGCTAACCCGGCTGTCCGGCACAGGCCGAGACCGTGCACTTTGATCAGTGTCAAATTGACAGTATCAGATACGGATACACACGGTAAAGATTGGTATCGCCTTAGAAAGAATGAAATAGAAGGAGAAAAGATAAGATAGAACAATTTAATTTTTTTAATCTCTTCTTAATTCAATGCTGTATATGGGAAGCAAGTTGATCCATATAGCTATCCATTTTTTTTAAAAAAAAAATATGTAGATAGGTAAACTTAATAGAACGAGAACGATTCAGTCCAACTACGGTATAATTGGATCTTATGATGCGTACCAAGGTACCTAGCGGCAACGGGAAACCCCAGCTTCCGTACTAACGCACAGACCAGAAGGCAGGAACCTTGAAGCCTCGCAGGGCTGTTCATCACATGTAAGGTAAGGCGGAGAACTTAACCTAAAACTAGGTCATCGTTTGCAAAGAGATGCGACGCACTTACCGTTCGGGAAATGGTCGGCCGATGTGACATTTAAGAAAACAGAACATCTGTTGGTCTGTTGGCTTTTTTTTTTTTTTTGAAAATATTTCAGATGAACCTTGTAAAAGTACGACTTGGAGAAGAGGTGTAAAAGACAAACAGAAAACCAGCCCACCGAGGAACAAAATGTTTCCAATCTGGTCACGTTCTCATGCAGGTCAACACAGAGCCTGCCACTTTTGAGTCCTTACACCAACTCTGGAAGCTTTCATTGGGCCATCTTACATAATCTCGTTCCGATCTTTGGTTCTGTATTACTGTAAACGCTCCAGGCCTATCGGATCGTATGGACACGACCACCTACAGTTGTCCGACATCCAATATGTTGCGACTCCAGGTGATAACAAGTGGACATCCCATATTATTACACTACCGTAGATAAAATGGACGGTACCGATCCCCTATTCCCGGGCGGCTCTCTTGAAAAAAAGAACATGCGGCGTCATTTGATAGTTGGGTTAAGCTATTGCCATGCGCCGCAATCATGCATTCTGCATCAAGCATTACGAAAATGGACTTGACATTGCCTGCCCATTCATCGTCACCGTCACTCTAACCCCTGTCTGCAACTAGTCGTTCCGTGCCGATTTTGCGGCAGCCTGCAGGAGGCCGAGACATGTCGGATCAGAATCCCACTATTTTCCCGGACGCGTCGAGTTAAATTGAGTCCATTTTTTACCGATACCCGAAGTGGAATAATATGATTGTCAAGTTCAACGATGCCAACGAACACTGTATCACTATCGGAACAGCTTATGATCATCGTCCTACCCACTTTAGAAATATTCTGTGTGAACATTTGGCATCATGCTAGGTTAGTTTGGCTTACACTAGAATACCTACCTCATAGGTGCCTGGGTGGGAGGTACATAAGGTAGGTAGGTACATGTAGGTATTTCATCACAAAGTCCATATTATTATTGTTGCCCCTCCACTCTGTCAGCTCCTCAGGTGGCGGGGCATCCGTCCAACTAATTTAGCGCACTAGGCGCACCTAGGCAATCAGCTTACCGACCCAGCCGACCGACTTACGTCAGGCGTACCGACGCTAATATTCACTAGCAACAGACCGGGCAAGCGCTACTTTATTGAGCCCCAATGCCCCCTTATTCGCAATCCCTATTATTCACTGCAACCCTGCAGGATGATACGCCTAGGAGTGCCGAATTGAGTGCATCGAATCTCGCCTCATCAGTTATTTCGCGAACTGAATGTTCCGAGCATTAGCTATTGACTCGTCCCTCACATTTAACTATTTTCAAGATATAACTTTCAGTCGTGAAAACTTATACTAGGCAGACAGATGGCGGCAACACCTTGAATCTCCAAGGGATGTCCAATCAATAGTAAATCGCTATGGTGGTCTCACCAGTATTTTGGAAGCTAACGCTAGTCACTTATAACAAAGATAAAAAGCCAGGGTAAGATGCGAGTCAATTCGATCCGCACGACCTAACTATTTAGACCCTCAAGACAGAATAATATGCACGACTGAAATTTTGGATGGTATAAACGATTATACTGATTCTATATCTCATCAACGGGATCGGTTCCAATTGGCAACTCTCAAATGCGGCTCCAATTGGAGTATCTGCGCTACTCCTTTTTGATGAAGTCATCGCGACAGTATACACTAACGTTGATCTCAACTCCCGTCCAGTGCAGTATTTCTTGTTATTAAATAGATGAGGTTATAGTCTGACGTCAACCCAAAGACTTCGTCGAACAGAATAGCCCAGCATGCGACCTGTTTCTATCATAATTCATCACCAGTACATATTCTTACTAAATGGTGGAAGGTGCAATACTATGCCTCGGACACGTACAGACAGAGATAGGTTGAAGTTGCCCATTGATTCTTTTATCTCTTCAAACCATGTGGTCCTATGTTCAGTACCGTCGAATAGAGAGGGATCTACAATTAGCGATAGAGAGGCAGTCCAAGATAGCGAGATCTCAGAAAGACCAAAAGTCATATTCTAATGATGTGGAGGCGCCTAGAGCAAATTCTTACCCTTTAAACACATTGTATAGTAAAGAGAATGGCCAGGCTGTAGGGGGTCGCAGCGAGAACAGAATCGTAATCCATGTCGAGAGCGGCGATGACCCACTTGATCCGAAAAACTGGCCCCTGACAGCCCGGTGCAAGAATATAGCCATTCCCTCCTTTCCAATATTCACGCAGGCGTGGGTTGGGGCGGCGGAGTCAATGGCGAACAAGACCGCCAGCGCAGAATTTGGCGTCAGCCAGGTTGCCAAAAACCTGTCAACCGCCATGTATCTTTTCGGCATCGGCTCCGGCGCGCTCCTCGCCGGGCCATTATCTAAGACCGTGGGCCGCAACCCTACATACCTTGTTTCGACGTTCTGTTACCTGTTCTTCGTCTTGGGGTCAGCATTAACGCCGACGTTCGGTAGCCAAATAGCGTGCCGCTTTTTAATTGGCCTATTCTCCAGCGCGACACTGAGCATTAACGGCTCTAGCGTGCGAGATCAGTTCCGCCCTGTGAAAAGGGCCTTCGCGTTCCCGATCATCGCTTGGGCGAATGTGGCCGGTATGTATTCTCTAATATCTATCTATTTTATCGAAGAACATAGAGTTGATAGAATGCGCCGTCGTGGATAATTATGCCCCTGCAATAGCGCTAGTAGCAGGTGGGTGGATTGTTTCGAACCCGAACCTGTCGTGGCGTTGGACTGAATGGGTAACCCTGGTCATCTCAAGTCTTGCTTTTCTCATCTCATTTCTACCTTTCTTACCGGAGACAGGTATTTACCTATCGTCCTCGACTGGAAGGCGAGGCACTTGAGGCGCATCACAGGCGATAGTCGATACGTCTCCGAACACGCTGAGGCGGATTCCTTCATCCGCAGACTCAGACACGTGGCACCCTTACCCGCAAAGTTCCTCACCCAGGAACCCGTAGTCGCCGTGCTAGGCGGATATCTGATATTACTCTACGTGCTTCTATTTACATTCCTGTCGGGATTCGACTACATATTCAGAGAGACATACGGGCTCTCCACCACACTTACTGGATCCTGTTTCGCATCAATTGCAGCTGGAGCGACTTTCTTCACCCTACTCGCTCCGGGCCTCTACAGTTGGGCGCGATGCAAAACTGAGTTCGTACGCGGCTCGTCCATTGAGCCAGAATTTAGACTCTGGCCAGCCATCGTTGCAGCGCCGTTACTCCCAATTAGTCTCTTTTGGCTGGGCTGGGGGGATCAACCGAGCATATCACTATGGTGCAATTTGGGTGCTTGCTTCGTCTTTGGTATGGTCATAATAGCAATCTACGTCTCGACTTACGAGTATATCATCGACAGTTATGGTGATCATGCCGCCATAGGCCTAGCGAGTATCACAATACTTCGCTACTTAGTCTCCGGAGGCATGGTTATGGCTGTACGCCCAATGTATAAAGGCATAGGTACACACTGGACGATGACCCTTCTAGGTTGCATTTCTGTGATATTGCTTCCAGCACCCCTAGCCTTCTGGAGATATGGGCGGAAATTGAGGTCTAAGAGTCCTTATGCCGAGGGCCCAGACGAATGAGACGTTAAGAATACTAGGTCAAGATTTAAACTAGGCTTTCTAGTTTATTGACAGATGTAAATTGATATAATTCTATTCATTTAGGCACATTTATGTCACGCTCAAGCAATTAAAGGTCGTGAAGAAACCATAAGGCTCCAGCGACACAATATCTTATTGCGTGTTCTCAGAACAGACACGGCAAAGTCATTTCTACAAGTCCTTAAATAGGTAGCCATTTTATCGTTTTCGGTAGCAAGGAGGTATGCTTAGGGAAAGTGAGTCTTAAAACAAACTATAAGTGAAAAGCCAGTAATAACTTGACTTAGATATTTTAGGCACTACTATATGTCAAATATATTTACAAGTCTTATATATTGGATTAGGTCCCATCTATGTTAGGTTCAAGGCCAGTGGATATCCCTTAATGCAGGACCTTTATATTACAGCTTTAAACAATCCCCTCTTCATTCTTTATCCTATGAATAGGTTAGTCATATGCAGGGTTCTTCAAAACGTATTTGGGAAATACCTCTGTATTTTTTGGTGAGCTGATTTCAGATCATCCCGTGCGTCAGCCACAGTGGCGTCGTTATCCCCATAAAGTTGGACCCCAATGGGAATCGCAGTATCTAGAATGTGCACTGCCTCCTCTAGAACCGTTAGAGCTTCGTCTGCATCCGTTTTTCGTAAATCCGTAGAGAGGAAGATGTTATACACCGCTAAGTCGTGGTATCTTTAAGAAATGTAAGTCTAGGTCAACATATCCATTAGTTCATTTACTTGAGTACTTACGAGAAAAATAATGTATGCTGCCACTGGAGCTTTTCAGCGAGTTCGACACGTCGTCTCAGACGGGCATGCTCTGGCTCTTCATCGTCTTCTTGAGGAATCCCTTCTGCCCCTTCAGGCACAAGTCCCCGCATACGGCACGCCTCTAGGAGGTCTTTATCGTAATCCTCATCCCACCCTTCACACCTAGTGCATCTGCATGTAAAACCCCAACCTCTTAGACGCCTCTGCCTTTTCTCTCTTGATGGAAAAAGGGGTATATAGGTTATGCATAGCTCGGTACCCTTTTTAATATTTCGAGTAGCTGTAGCGGCCCAATAACCCGGGATTTGCATTGCGCTGTAGGTCACATTAGGGTCACAGGAGTGGTTAAACCTGCTTGCTTTGAGATAAATACCGTCTCTAGCTTCGACAAGAATCGTACCATCCTGGTCTCTTACGCCATCGTCTACGGCAAAGCAGTTCCCCAGGTAAACTAAATATAGTCGAGCGTATTCTTCTTTCTCTTCAATAGGTAATCCGAATTCGGATAGGGTGTGGTGTATGTCTCTCACATGTTCCCACTTATTCGACGCGTAGAGAGACAAATATTGGTTTTTCTCTTCTTGACTAAGCTTTTTATAGTTCTTGACCAAATCATCCACTGTCTGGGCTCTGGTTGCATAATTCCCACATGAGAGCCGACATTTTTCCAGAAGAATCTGATTGCCAGCGAAGATATCGCGAGTAGCAAAACAACCAAGACCTTTCCCCTCTGATTCTCTCACTTCAAATGGCTCTGAATCATCGATAGTGTTTTGGACAGGCTGCGCGACTGGATCTTCCATTAGAACGTCCATGGGGTCTACGGCAGGCTCTTCTACTGGATTTTGCACCGCATCTGTCATTGGAACGTCTACGGGGTCTTCCACAGGGTTTGTGACGGGGGGTTCAGCCATTATATACGTACTAGTTAGGTTTATATCTAGTTATTTAAAGGGTTATATGTGGTATAATGGGATAAATTCTCTAAATAGGTTATTGTAAGATACAGTAGCATTCGGTTTAGAGTTAAATATGAAGAATTTTCAATTCAACGGCTAAATAAATGATAAATGCCTATAAAAAGAGGCGTTCTACAATCAGAGCTTGTTCCAGCAGGATTAGGGGTTTCGAGTACTGTAGTTTGTGATAATACGATAGTTGCTTAGCTTGTTTTCGAGACAAAGCACGACAGATTCAATAATCACTGTTAGCACAATTAAAGGAAAACGTAGCATATCTTGTCCCCCATCGTAATGTCTAAGCCTTTGTTAACTGATTGTTCATGATGATATTACACTAGCTTGTGTACCAAACTATTATAAACTTTCAAATTTCCACAATTTATCAACTCGATCAATCCAATGTCACAGATTACCACCAATAAGACTTTTAGACCCTCTATATACACTATCTAATTTTCCCCTGGTTTAACGCTGCCATTACTATTGTCGGGATAATATCAACTATGGCTGACGATCCTAGTAAGGTGGATAGCGGGATGGAAGCGTGGACGAAAGCAATCGATCAGATCGAGACAGCTGCTGAAAATAGATTCGGCGACTTCGAGGAATCCAGCTTTCCTAGCATTGGAGCGTACTACGTATCTCTTTATACAATCCTAAAAAATACAATGGGCGAGATATCCAACGAATTTTATAAGGGTGATAAGGCAAACGAAAAGGCTCTTTTCAAAAGAGCTGTGGGCCTTCTTGACAAATTTTACGAATACGCACAAGAATCCAGACAGGTCTTGATGGGCACGAAAAACTTCCATTATAAGCTATGGATCCGTCTCGATGACTTCGGCCACCAGCCGTGGAGTTCTTATGACGCTGCCATCCAGAAGCATATCTACAGAATGGCTGTATTAAGTACTGAACTTCAGCCACCGTTCGAGCAAGCCTGGGAGAACGGTGATCTGATTAACCATAAAAGGTTTCAGACAGCATATGAGAATTTTCTCAAACTCGATGACAAGAATGCCTATGATGATGTTGAACGTCGCGACTTTGTTTTTATGTCACAACAACAAGTTGAGCAAGCTCTCATAGGCCTGAGATTACTGACGGCTTCCCCAAAGGTGCGGGTTAACTGGACTAACAATAAAACCCGCCCCGCTTATGTTGAATTCCCATATGGTTCGAACGAGTATTTATACGGTATAGGTGATCGACCGGGGGTATTGAGCCTTAAGCTGAAACTCGGCGGTGAGGTCACACGCGAAGAGCGAGAGATAATGAAAAAGGCAGCAGAAAAGCCCAGAAAGCGACCCGCCACTGTTCGGGTACAGCAGAGAGGCAAACGGCCTCGGCCTGAGTGGGGAATCACCATGACCATGGCAAACGTGGACGCTGATATCGAGGACATCTATTGCGATGCGAACTTCAGGAATATATCTCAGAGGCCAACGTTTGATCTCGTCACGCCACTAACCGCAAATCGAGAGACAACCTTGGAAAATTATAGGGAGGATTTTCTCAAGATAATAAGATGGCACCGAAGGGTCTACTACAAGCCCGAGGCCCCCCCGACACGTCAGGCGGATAGAGATAGGTTGATCAAGGAATTAGAAAAGGGTATGGATTATGCAAGGAAGACGGCAAGGCAGGTACGCACGGCTACCAATGCCAAGCTGAAGCAAGCAAAATTAGCCGCCTACACGTTGAGATTTCTCCGGATTCTCCATATGAAGCTGCTGTTGTCTTCAACGCCACCAGTTTCCAGGCAGCGAATGAACCAGGCGCTATTGGACCGTATGGAGGACTGGTCGGCCTACGAACGAACCTGGAATGAGGCTGATTTAAAGGCCCAGCTTAACCCACGCCTGACGCAGAAGAAGAAGCATGAGATTGGCAGTCTCATCAGGGCCCGAAGTTCAAATATTCTGGATTGGACATTGTTGATGAATCAGTTGCGCTCAGGATTAGGGCGAACCGTACCTAGAGAGCTTGAGGAGACTGAACAGCAGGTGTCCGAAGAGCCTAAAGAGTCTCTAGACCGTAACCAGTCCAAAAAGGAAGGTATTGATTTGTTTGAGCTTGATCCTGATGATGCGTCGACGTGGGTCATTGAGCCGAGGCGTCCCGGCAGAAGTGTCTACGTTAGCGAAAAAATCGATCAGCGAGAGGAGGAGCGAGCGAGAGCCCGCGCCATTGATAGTGCTGTAATGCAACAGGAAGGGGCGGAAGGGGGTCGATTGCACCGATTAGAAGCGAGATATAAAGCGGAGGATAAACGGAGCGATGCGATAGCCGCTGCCCTCGCCAAAAAGGGACCGCCAGGCTACACGAATATTCCTGTCGAGACGGTCTTTGAGAAACTGATCTATATGATCGTTATACATCATTGGCGTCTATTCCAAACAGCTAGTATACTGTAATGTGAACAACTCGATATATAGGTAATTTTGATAACCTATTAGTACAAATTCGAGTTTCTTAATATTTTTTTTAGAATATGTAAATACTTGAGGTCAATGTTTTTTTTAATATAATTAGATACTCCTCGGTAAGCACTGTATATTGCCAAATGCATACGGGACGAGCGTATCTTCTTTTATATATGACACTAAATCATCCTATAATCGGTCTACCAACTAACTTATTCTTTCATGCATTTATGTTTCTCTTTCCGCTCGATCGTATACTATTAACCCTTTTTGATGACCAAATGATAAAATCTTCATTTTCCAGGGGTGGGCTAAGAAAAGTACGGCTGATTCCACTAATTGTCTCTGCCTGTACTCATGGTCTAAAACAATTAGCTTACTAACAACTAAAAGGTTTGTCTATATATGCTAGGGAATAAATACACACAAGGATCTATTATAATAGCACTTCATATTAGATGTAAAATAGATATGCTAGGGAGGGAGAGTTTCCTCTGACACCCAGTGCCTACCAGCCTGTCTGGGATGGGTCTTTGTCTCAAGAGGGCCAATGACCAACGTCGCCTGATGCGCCCCACATGCCTAAAGAGGAAATTGGGAGGGAACCTGTCAGCCCCTTAGGCGAATGCCTACCTGCCATCCGGTACAGACACCTAGGCTCCTACGTTAGGAAATAGGCAGATCGCGTAAAATATTTCGTGGTAATCTATGTAGTCAAATTATATAGGACGAATGTAGGTTCCTGGATAAGGCCTTTTATATCCTCGCGCGGTTCATTTATCCAGCTTAGAAGTTGCTACAGACAGGGCCTATTGATTTTGCGTCGGTTGGGATACCAAACTCGAACAATCCGCCATCGTTCGAGTCGGCCCATACTATCATTGTAACAATGCACCTCAATTCAATCTGGGTATGCTTTAAAAATAATTTTGTACCTCTAGAAACTCATTCGTTGAAATATATAAGGGTATCAAAATTCGAACACCATGTACAGGAACGAAATCAAAACCCCGCCATACATAGAATACCTAGGTAATCTTACATCTTTCGTACTGCCAACTAGCGCAAAGATCCAGCTTCTTATCGCCTTAACCCCCATTCTTGTATAACGGTAGGTTCCTGCGCTCCAGTCGGCACCACGCTTGTGAAAACGGCCCGACATGCCTCTAGTCGTGCGGTAAGCGCGCCATCTCCTTCGGTGTTAGGCCATAGTTCGTCAATTGCAGCGAGAACGCTTAAGCCGCAGGCGTCCCGGACGTAAGGATTAGCGCCCAATTGAAGAAGTTCCTTTAGAGCGACTTTCTTGCCTGAACGGGCCGCGACGTGGAGAGCAGTTTCCCCGTTCCGATTTCGTTTTTCTAGATTCGCACCGGCGTTGTGAAGCAGTCTAATGATCATCTCCATGTTTTCCTTATCAGATCTAGAGTCATCTGGCCTATATCTTATGAAGGCCATTAAGGGGGTTTCCCCTTGATTGTCATAGTGATTGACGTCAACCTTCACAGAAAGTAATCCTTTGAGATACTCTATTCGTTTGCTGTTTTGACTGTGATCGGGTTGTGTCTCTCCGTCTTCTTCCTTGAATTTTCGCTTTTTATGTCGTTGGTTGTCATGGGCGGGATCCTGCACACGATGCGCATCTAGCTCGACCTCTGCGAGGCAATGCAGAGCGTTACGCCCGCGTGAATCTTCCGATCGCGGATTCTGGTACGTCGAATTAACTCCATCGACTTTAATAGCATCAACAATTATACGTAGAAGCTCAGCTTGGGGCCTAATTCGGGATTCGTCTCCACTATCTGAGGGTATGTCGATTCCAATTGTTGGGGGGCTCTCCACCCTGCCCAAACCTCTCGCTGTCATTGAGCCGGTAGAGCGCGTAACTTGGGCGGTCGGGGGCTCTGCATGTCTTGATTGCGTATCCATGGGCTTGACCCCAAAGGCATCGCGCCGTCTAAGTAAATTCCAATCAAACAGGTGCGCGGGGATGCGGGTAGAATCCTGCTTCTTATTCTGTAGCAAGTGGAAAAAGGAGCGTCCGTAGACGTCTGTTGCCAGGATATCAAAGTTGGCGTCCTTCAGTATATGGAGAAGTCGGTCTAGGAGTTGTTCATCATCATACCAAGACTGATGGAGAACATGAAGAAACGTTTGTCCAGCCGTATTCGTGGCGCGAATTGGCAAGTGCGGGTATTCTAATGCTTGGCAGACAATATTAATAAAAGAACTTCGATTTCCATCCGTCGCAGCAAGGCGGTGGAATGCGGTATTACCGAAGACATCTGTTCTTTGATAGAAATCGTCGGAAGAAACGCCGTGAGTAGCCAGTGGGCCGCCGTCAATTGGCCACATAGCCTGAGCTGATACGAGGTCCTTGGCGATCCGACACCAGCAAGTTCCTGTCTCGTGGGATAAAGAACCAACTTCGCATGGGCCCTTTCCAACGAATAAGCTCGCATTTAAGAAGTCGCCGGGAATAGCATATTGTGCACTGGATGAATCACGGACGCCGGGTCCACTCGAATTGGAGAACCCCCGATGAGTAGGTTGGAATTGCGACTCGGGGGATGCCACCGGAGAGAACGACGTTCCTTGATGTAAATCCATATCTTTAGGGAATGTGAATTGCTTCAGAACACGCCAAGCCCCCTTTGCCTGATCTCGAGACACGGTAGAGAGCTTTTCTACAAAGCTACTGCTCATGCTGGCGTCGGTAGAATTGGTCAGGCCAGTACCTTGCCGAGAGGCATCCATGTCACCGACAAGCCAGGAGTATCGATAAGCAGCATTGTCATCGTGATCGATATTTGGGATGTTGCACCCAACCCCGACATGATAGTCAATGGCCTCTTGTTTGAGCTGAACAGCTGTGTTGGACTTCTCAAATGGCAGATGACTCGATTGGGCAAGAGTTAGGTTGTCGCCATCATGACACCGAGTGCTGCAGTGCCCTCTTGTAGGATGAGAATTAGACGACCTTTGGCGAAACCTCGCACCGCGCCGGCTATTCCTCAAAGCCGTAATGCGTCGTCTCTCGTCGTCGTCGTCTTTAGGTCTTATCCAGCGAGGGTCATTTCCGAGAAGTGTATTCTTCACCTTATTGGCAGCATCCTAAGTAAAGGGGTCAGTGTTCTGAGTCATTACTTAAGCATTCCAATTTCAATGAATTTGGTGAACGTTGAGAAGAAAATTTCAACGCAATGGGTGATTTCAGTAGAGGTGGCAGCGTGTGTTGGCACTGGAATGGCTTCTAAAACATACCTTGCTGTAATAAGAAAGTAAGCGATACGATCTCAGGTAGCAACAGAAAGGTCAAACCTACCCTGGCTTCCATACACCATCCTCCAACAGTTTTAATATAAGGTCAAAGGGTAACTTCGTATAGATGTAAAGTCGTACTAGTCTTCGAGCTCGGGGCTCTGTCCAATCTTTGGGGCGGCCACCTCTGTTTGTCGAAGTGCTGGTGGTAGGTGAAGCCGAATTCATCTCGGCGGCTAAGGTAGTGATTTACCAAAGAGATAAGGAGTTTAAAAATACACTTTCCCTTGAAGATACTCGAGAAATGTCTGAAATAGCTTCTCCCGGAAGGGGAAACGTACTAGTGAGAGAAGAACCGAGTCATGGAGAACGAGGCTCGCGGCTCCCGGGTGTAGTGGGGTTTTGTAGAAGCTGTCAGCTCGGCGCATAAGCTAGGTTGCTCAAGGATGCATGGTGCTGGTTAGTGGTCGAGATGCACCCCTGCACGATCCGCGGGTGAGAGAACAACGGGGATTCGGGGATCTGAACCAATTAGCAAGGAGCCCTAGGATGACGACCTACAAGGCAGTCAGGTAGGCAGTCCCAAGGTGGGAGGGAGAGGGGCAGGGAGCAGAGAGTGTAGGCAGGCTCTCAATCACATTTCGGTTTAATTCTTATACCCTGGCGATTCCTTATTCGCAGAGACCCCAAAAGGCATGGTATGTTGGCATAAGGATGTTAGTAGTATTAAAGATAACCCCGTTTATTCCACCACGGTGACGAAATTACGGCCGAGTCAAGTCATGTTATGATGATAACTTAAAAACATCACAGATGGATACAGCCCACGCGGGAAGAGCCGATAGTAGAAGCTTTGTCCACAATTTTAAAACTGACGAAAGCCGTGGGATACTAGCTATTTTCTTTAATCACCAAACACCTTCGTGCGAGAGTGTAAGATTCAATAAAGCGATAAGATTCCCATGCCTTAATCAATGTTTCTGATTATGGAAATTATGGAATGTTGAAGAGAAGTAAGTTGCAGTTTGTAACCGGTTGGCTTACAGCCTTCGGAGGCCCTTGGTTTGGGTGAAAGACGACGGGCAGGACAGGGAAAATGAAAGTGAAAATGACATGACAGCAGGGTCGCCAAGTGGTCGCAGTAGCTCGTGGCTGTGATCAATGGATATTGTGGCTGTTGATCTGGTGTACATAATGAGGGGTTGTTCCTGGGGCTGTGCTCTCACAGTGGAAGTGTAGAAACGGCAATCGTCTAGACCCATATCACCCTTCTTCCACCTTAAAAACGATCCAACACCAAGCCTTGGAAGATATATCTCCTTCGTTCGCGGACCCCAAGATCGCACACGCGAGAAGACAAGGCAACTTACAACTCGACCACCCTTAGTCGCACAGGGTGCCCACGTAAAATATTCATCCCAATGCAAATGGATCGTAACCCAACCCGCCCCCGCCTCCATTGTCCCTTAAAGATCAACAAGCTAATACTATAGTACCGATTCAAACTTTTGAAGCTTACACGAAGTTCGCGCTCCATTCCGTTCTTGGAACCATATCAGAGGGGTATTAATCACCAAAACAATTAAAACCCACGATACCATGCCAACTAGGACAAGCTTTCCCTATCCCACCCGGCACAGCCGAGCTTACCTTTGGCCACCTTGGCTCGGAGAGAACTGGGGTAGTTAGTGGCACGACCCTATCCCCAGTATTGTAGTCAATAAGGTATGTATCAAATGGTTATTATCAAGAACTCATTCCATCATGCAACTTATCTTCGGCACGTCGGTCTATTTGGGTACCTTAAGTACTACCTACTTTTTCTACTTGATTACAAGTTATCATTCGCTCCGTAATAGACCAATGGTACCTACCTACCTACATACAATCTTTACATATTCCAATATTTCACTCGTACCTGTTTCAGACGCCCCTGCATATTTTCTCCGTCGGCGCAATTGTAGGAAGGGTGGTCCAGAACATCAATCAAAGTCGCCGACAGTGTGACGTCTACGTACGCCTTTCTACCAAGTATCGTGACACTGCAAATTTCTACCCTATTATGCCGTACCCTATCTACCCAAGTGTTCAGGAACTAACCCTAGGGTGATCAATCTTCATTTCAACGAACCGCCTTTCGTTTCATGCAAGTCATAGCCTCCCCGCTAGTCGTCAGCAGCCATTCAATCGGCCTGTCTCAATGATTTTTCGACTTGACACGCCTCTTTCGCCGAATATCAGATTCGCCACCCCGCCGTCCGGGGGCTACCCCGTGCTATGAACAAACCTTACTTCCACCCAATTTCATTTCGTCAAAGTTGATCTCATTTCAATCATAGGATCCTTCGGTGGACAAGCGTCTGACTCTGAAGCTTTTTCTACTTTCACTCGTTGACGTGGCGGACGGCTTTCCTTCCCCCCTTGTAGCTTTGCTTGATCATGGCCGTGATCACAGTCCGTTTAGGGATATAAAAATGAGTAGTTCTCGCTCTTCCAGCGAGGTGAGAATCAGATAATCACACGCAATAGACAATACGAACAATACCTTCTAGCCTCTTGTCTTGACAATTGATTCGTCATTTGAAATCATTCTAACATCTCTACACACATGTGCGCACACACGGACGCACACACGTACACAATTTCATAGATACTATATAACGCATAGCGCCGACGCATCGCCTTTATCAAACAGAAGACAATTCCACATTCATAACTATCATCATCCCGTTGATAGACAATTGCGCCAAGATTACGCTCGGGTTATCTGTGTCCCAATCCCGCTACCATGCCTGACCGCACTTCATCACGCTCGTACAAGTCAAGGTGATATCTCCTTCATGGACCTTCTTGTCTCTTCATTAACACTATTAGTTCTTCCCATTCATCCTACAAACGATCTTCTGGTGGGAAAGATAGAATCAATACCACCAGCGAGATGGATCCGATGGAGAGATTCTTTGTCACCGGAGAATCAAGTCAGAGATCAGAGGCATCCATGAAACGCAAGTTAGACGTATGGCAGGCCGATTTTGACAGGGCTTCTAGGAAATGATGGCTAAATTATAACTACTCGTCAACTTTGTAACCATAAAAAGGAAATCATGTATACTACTGTACTGTTTGAATAGCTAGCCATTGGGTAATCTAGTCTGTATCATCTAGGAAGTTTGCCCTTTTCGGGCATAAGATTGTCTATACCACATCTTTGTGTGCTATCGATTGACCCGCATTGCCCAATAAAATATTAAGTAGCACAGCCGATGACGGCGCATCAGTCCCTAGCCAACCATCTTCTAACACTCAGCAAAGCTGCATCCTTCCTTATAGGTAACAATATGCGGGAGCACTGGGTTCTGCAAGATGTTGTACATGCTGTCGGTATTTCATTGTAACGGCACATGGAACCAGATCCCGAGCCGGATAATCGGTTCTTCCAAAAGAGAATCCCTGGATCACTCCATTTGTACAGCTGTAGCTATAGATTGATGACCACTGATCTATACTGAAACCACACGTATCTCGATCATCATCATTTTGACACATCGTGTCTGTGACAAAATAAAACAAGCGAACAAAGCAACGAGATGCATAAATATGCCGCAACAGCGTCTTTCAAATTGCACTTATCAGATCCTCATCGTGACAATATCGAGAAACAATAATCACTTCACTATGACAGACCACACACAAGAGTCCTGGGGACAGCTTTCTCCACCACTACTTCACTATGGTTGTTCATTGTGGAAGAGAAGCAGCCAACGCGCAGCAACTCTGTATAATTCGGGGGTCAAGTTTTGGAAGAAAGAAGACCTGGAGGAGATCGAACGACAACTCTCGAACTCTCGCCACACTGAAAAATTCACGGTTCGGTGGATCGATGGCAGTATAGTCCAAATCAAGAACCCCATGTTCCGAACTGAAAATCCAATTTGGTACGATATCGTTCACCAAACTCCCTTTGATTGGGTTTGAAGCTAATCTACTTGCCTCTTAATAGGAAACCATGCGTCAAATTCCAAGACTATTGGCGGCTTGTCGAAGAACCTGATAGCCCTCCCGGAACACATTTCTGCTCGTATCTGGTAGACTGGGACAACCAGACCACGAGAGACTACGAGGGTCGGGTAGAAAACGCGAAATCTCTTTTTGAGGTTGTGAAGGAGCCCTGGGAATCGACCATAACTCGCAGGTTGCTTACAGAACACATTCAAGAACTCCTGAGCGGAAAGAAAGTAACTAAAATTATTTGTTTTGGCCTTGGCAACATCAGTTGTAAAGTTCCCGAATGGCGGGGAATACAGGATAGTTCAAATGAGGGTCCCTTAGAGGCTAGCATAATTCAACATTCGATTGCTTTAACTATAGTCGATATCCTACGTCGTAGAGCCGAGCCAGGGGAAGTGATCCGACTGCTCGCCCAGGATCCTGATTACACAGACGAAACGAAAGAGGTCCTGACGGGACTGGGTTTTGAGATAGTCGGACAATTTGGGGCAGGTGGTTTTGCAGAAGTCGATGATCAGTCCGTCGTATTCTCTGCATTTGTTACCGCACCTGTCAAGCAAATAATCGCAGATATTGCGCGACCTATTCTAATCATAAGGTCTAATAGAAACGAAGCATTCAACAGTCATGGGTAACTATTCATTCTCCTTTTCGGGACAGCAAACCAGATATCTAACACTTCTCATTTTTAGGAAGCTAGTTTCAGACCCAGAGTCCCCTCGAACAAAGAGAATGTGGCAAGAATATAGCTCTTCGGCCTTTCCACTGGTATTAGATGAGATCGGACTCATGATACCGCTTCAGCTGGACGAGTTGAAATTATATACCAGGAGAGTAATGACAAATTAGTAAGTTTAGGTAAGTAGCACCAAATCGAGTATGTGATATACAAGAGACTGAACAACTCAGAAGAGTTACTCAAGGTGGTATTAATCATTTCGATTCATCGATTTTAGAGATATTTTTAATCTCACCCCCTTGAATTTTATAGCAGAGGGGTCAATTCTTGTGCTTGGAAGCTAGGTCATGGGCGTGGAAACTGAGTTGAGGTGAACGTCAGGGGCTCCAGTGTTATCCCGAATTCAGGGGGGATACTGAACAAGAACACGCCGAATTAACTTCTATGTATCCTAACTACCTACCTTATGTCATTGAAAAAAATAAATAAATGATGAATTGAATAATAGAAATAGCAAAAAGCTCAGTCAGGTCAGGCTCGAGCCTGGCATTTGTCCAGAACAGTTAGGCTTCCTGCCGCCTGTGCCAGGGTCGAACCCGAGACCTACGAAAACCCCCGGACAGGTTTATCTGGGTCCGTCGTTCCCTCAACCACTCGGCCATAACCATTTTGGCGTTGCAGTCGTGGGTCAGGACTTACCAGATGTACTGCAAGATGGGTATTTATGTTTACATTCCCCGCCAGCAAATGGGCGGCTGCCTGGCACTGGTGGTAGGTTTCGACAGCGAACCTCCCCAAATCGACACCAGTCCCCCTCAAGCGCCCAAATGCGGCTTCTAAGATGTAGCCAGTTTCTGATAAATAGATGGTTAATGAAATAATACTTACATGGCCTTATATTGGATCGTGAGACGATACGAAACTGAACGTGAGCATTTTTGTTTCAACGCTTACTCGGATTATCACTCCATGTCTCATCAATTCCTTGTCTATCTGCTTCTGACCATGTACGTCGAAGTCCCGGGGAACTCAGCTCCTTGATCTTATAAGCCGTCTCACTCTTTAAGAAAGAAGGACATGTCACACTATCTCTTGAATGCCGAGTATATAAAGTTAGCTCTCCATTAAGCTGTGGTAAAACAAAACATACAAGCCTTAGACTGCCTTATATCTACTTTGGGGGAAGATTAGCAGGTTTCACCTCGAAGTCACCACCACCAATAGCATCAATCGTCTTCCCAATATCCGTGATCACATTAACAACCTCCTGGGGCAATGGCCCCTTTTCAATGTCCTCCAGGTTTGATTTTAGTTGCTCTAACTTAGTAGCTCCTAAAATGACGCCGTCTCTGTCGTCTAGAATCGAATGGTACGTCACCCACCGCAGAGCCGCTTCCGAGGGCTTGATGTTGAATGGCTCGATGACCGCCAGTAGCTTTCTGATGGCGTCGTGGAACTCAGGCTTGTCATACCAAGTAGCAAAGTGAGCTCCGTAAGCACTTCGTAGGCGCGTTCCTTCGGCATTGCCTAACGTCAGTTTACCAGTGAGGAAGCCGCCGCCTAGGGGCGAGTAGGCGTTGAACGTCATATTATGCTTCCGAAGAAACGGGATCAGGTCCTTCTCCGGCCCACGGCAAATCAAATTGTATTGCCCCTGATACACGGATGGCTTGACGTAGCCCTCCCTCTCACATATATCTATGAACGACTGTAGCATATTAAGGGGAAAGTTGGAGATGCCAATCTACAGATCATGTTAGTAAATTCGGGAAAGATTCTTTACTCCTGATTCGCCCCTGACCTTTTCGCAGAAGCCTTTTTGAAACTGCTCGTTGAGCGCCTCCGCCTGTTCAGCTAGAGGAGTTACTTCATCGGGAGCATGAGCATACAGGATACCCAATTTCTCGACACCAAGTCTTTCTAGGCTGTCCGCCACGCTCTTACGTACAGCTTCCCTACTAAGGGTACCGTCACTGCTCTGCCCGGCGAAGAGCACTTTGGTATTGATGGTGAAGCCTCTTTCGCCAGCGCTCACACGCCCAAGCATGCGTTCCGAGCCGCCATGATTATCAGGAGGGTATCTAGCCGCGGTGTCGATTTGAGATACGCCGGCGTCGCGCAAGGCATGGAGAAATTGTGAAACATTGGCTTCGTCTTGCAGCGCTGGTACATGAGAGGAGCCGAACGTTGTGGTTCCAAAGTAGATGATTGGACGTTTATGGGCCATGATTAAAAACGAATCGTTGAATCAAAAGGAGTTTAGTTAACTAAGTGGGGATCTATGCTACTAAAACCAATATGAAGTGATATGATAGGATATATTTAAAAAGGAGACGACCTTCTTAAGAGTCATGATGAGACAGGGATAAGAGGCGGGGGCCGACTTAACGCGAGAGAGATACCGATGACGCGAAGAAAGAAGCGAAGGAAGACGCGAAACGTACCGTGTTAGTCATGCTGTCCATATGATATAGCCTTGATAATGTCGGCGATAATTAATATCTCTAGGATTAGTAATGATATAAATGCCATGTCACTTGATATCGCGCAATATAGATCTAAGGATGTACCTGGTACCACATAGAGTTTTACAATTGTAAGCCGAACTACCCCTACCCATCTCCATTTCGTACGGGAACCCATAGATGGGTCGAAATAAACTTAAGGTTGGAATAGAGTAGTTGCTTGGCCCACTCTAGTGCAATATGACATGGTTGGATAGTCTCGCACGTCAATCATTCCCCCCTTTCGCGTGAGAAGCTCACATAAACAGCTACACTGTCTCCAGCATCGACGAGGCGCCATGGCTATTACACTTTATCTCTTGGACGAAACCCATCAAACTCTCCCGAGAACTGCGCTATGCTCACCATGTGCGATTAAAACCCCTTTACCATTAGAACTGACTCGAGCGTGTTGTGGTGGTTGTCCAATGAAGATAGGTGTAACCATTTGTCTACCTACGTACCTTATAGGGGAACACTTCTCATGTGGCTTGCCTAAACTTAGCCTATATACCTTACCTTTGCGCCATGATTATGGCGCTTGTTCACGTCTATTGAATTCTATTATAAGGTAGCTTATATCGTCCCAGCGGAGATTGCTCTTGGAAGAGGTTCGGAGATGGGCTTGACCATCCATATATACCTACCTAGAGTAGGTCTGCCCATGTAGACATTATGTGAGAATCATCCCAAGTCAGATTTCGTCCATATTTCTCTACCTTCATCAATCACCTACGACACCAGTCAATTATAACGACAGTAACTCTCACACATACACCATCATGAAGACATCTACTGTCGTGCGACATATCGTCGCGGCCCTTACCGTCACTCAAGCATCCGGTAGATGGATTACCAAGAACGAGGGATTCGAATTCCGCGTGAGAAACGTCTCAGCAAGCGAACACGAAGCATCCATGCAAAACACTACTACTACCACCACCACCACCATCATGCCTGAGGCAACCATGCCGGCAAACAGAACAACAATGGACATGCTAGACCTCAGCGACGAGTTCAGCAAATTCGCCGTCTCCAACGACAGCGACATGCACGCCATGGGCTGGGAGATCCCAGTCTCGCACTCGTCGTGCACGGGCTGGTCCCTGCGGCCCCTCGACATCACGGACTCGATCCAGAAGCTAATCAACTGGAGCGACCGGGGTGGCAGACTGATCGGGAAGAGCGTGCACTACGAGGTATCGGGTGGAGCCTCCGCCTACGCCTGCAACTGCAAGTTGAGGTACGACGACGAGCTGCCCGAGAGAGAGTTGGCCGAGTTCTATCAGAGGCTTACGTTGTGGTGCGGCCATGGCCGGAGCGGCTGGGTCTTCAGCAAGAAGTGGGAGAAGGGGTTCGCCATGGACACCGCGTTCACGGTGACGGCCAAGAAGCCCGTCAGAGGCTTGTGCCCCCCGTTTTGCTGTCTTATTAATGTATAAGCAATCGGTGGATGAGATTGACTAGTTGCCCACGGGGCAGTGGTTGACCATACGACAACGTTGCGGCCTTGTGATACTGCGATTGGAGTGGTATCTATTTGGAGGGTATTGATTTGTGCTCGTTCAGCAAAATGGATTTCTCTTTCTAGTTCAACATGTGTATTTTTTGGTTACTGAAGGCAGAAGTATCATTATTATCCAATGTCGGGGAAACAGGGATAGTCTCATTAGTACATAAAATATACCTTACGACTATGTGTATCGAAAATAATATTATCTTATGATGAGCGAGTGATAATGCCTACAATACACCCGTTTAAATAGATGCTAGAAACTTACATGTATTTTCACATGTGGATGTGTTGATATACGTATAGGCGAGGATATAATCTTCGACGAGATTGAGGAGGCCTACTTATGTCGGAAGACAATCTAGAGCTCTAATAAAGCTTGAAAGCACACAATTTTCCTCAATGGAGCTTTATTGCTAATGTGTATGATGCATATGGTGACAATGGATGAGTGGTATCGCGTCATGAACCCCTGAATTTTCCCTGCAATGCAAAACGTATCGTATGGTACAGCTCCAATCAGAACTCCTGTGTTAAAAACATCGCGGCTGCCGTCTAATGAACATCATGTCATGAAAAAGACGTTGCAAGATAAGAAAGAAGTGCGTCCAGCTGACTAGGTACCTAAGGTACCCAATTAGTTTCGCACCGAGCTAGGATCGTCGAGGACAGCTCCCGTCTCCTTGCGCAGAATGTCCGTCAGCTTCTGACCGTCTCTGATGCAGATCCAGTCACCCATGCCCGAGTCCTGCTTCTCATCTTGACCGTCGCTAACAATCACGTAGTCGAATCGTCTGGGACCGGAGACTGGCGATGAAAGCCAGATCTGTCTGTTGGGCGGCTGCTTGTTGATGATATAGACGCCGAGGTTTGGGATCTTAACGGTCATAACGCCAGACTAAGAAACAGGTTCAGTTAGTATCGTAACTTAACTTCAATTAGGGATGCATGCAAGACTTACACTATACTCTACGTCGATCTCTCCCTGCTCATCTTGCTTCTCTTCGAACTTGGCCAGGACGAGGTCGAGAAATTCGTCTGCCAAGTCATGGTACTGCGCCTGCGTGAGGTCCACTGGCTTAGCGCCTGCCAAAGGCGATGGCATTGCGACACGTGAAGTCGCAGAGAAGGGGCGCGCCATGATGAATTGGCGAGGGGCAGAACGGGCTAGGATGGAGAAAGTGAGTCCGCAAGCGCGGATGGGTACGGCGCGACGTGCAGAAGCAGCAATGCTGCTGGCAGTCCCACGACCAAGCTTCGTGAGAGTTGCTCGAGTCATGGTGAGGGATAGGATCACGCTTTGATTGGTATTGATTGTTGGGGGTTTGGGTAGTGGTTAGGTGTGTCGGCGATGGTCTAATAGGTCAGTGATGCTTGAGAGCGTTGACAATATTTAATGACAGTTGCCAATTGCTTGGGAGTCGGCGACGGTTGAAATTGTGAAGTAGGATGTTTAGGGAATTATTGTGGGAGAATTGGCAACTCCCAGGGAACGCGTTGATTCTAAGGTAGGTTGTTCGTTCCTAGGCAGCCTATCTGCTCTTGCCCGAGTCGTCGTTGCCTCAGGAATCGGCGACACGGAAGGAAGTTGAGGGTGGTCAAAGAAGTCGGTATAATTGTGATGGGAGTTGCCTATGGAGATATGTATGTAGTTGAAGGTGGAAGTTGGAATAGTGGATAACGCGTCGGTTCCTAGAGCTGTCAACGCTCCTGACAAGTGATCAATTCATTTCAGTTAGATCTTGCAAGTGTATGTTGTCTTAAGGAATGACTGTTGCCGTGTAGGGGAACGAGAGATAGGAGCTTCGAATACAATGTAGAGAAGAAAAAGAGGCTTTAGGAACATGGAAGCTTCGGCCGATGTAGGCTCCCCGATGATCTTGCAGGTACCTTCGTGCTTCCCCTCCAAATGTACCACTAATCCTTGTAGCAAATGCTCAGTATCCCGCCAATGGCCCGAGCTCCCTATGAGCTCATTATCCTTGTCCAACCCCTTCCGTTAGAAACTCCCCTGCCCAGATTGGTCGCCAGTATCAACGAAGCTTGAACGGTATTACTCACTGCTCCCATGTGTTTTGTTCCCTACTTGTCTCGCACCCAGAGGACTTTTAAGAGTATATAAACATATATATCAGGTATATATACTACATAGCCTGCTTATTCCATCGTTATAATATGAGAACAAGTCCAATGCTGTATTTTGTATAAGAATAATGGGCATATTTCTGCACCATAAGCTTCCCAATGTGCCCTGTGTCAAAAGCCTATTGCAAATTGGGCATATTCTACAGGTGTATTTTCAGAATTACGCACCAAGAATACTTTTTTATGTAGTTGGACACCCTTCTTATAAATTCACTCACCTAAGGAATCTATCGGCCTACTTTGTAATTTACTCTGCTAACTAAAGCTAGCTCTTGACCTCGTCGTGGACATAGAAGTCGTTTGCCTACACTCACTTGGCCCATGAGACAGATCAAGGAATATTGATAATTTCGACTCATATAGGGTCAGATTCTTGAGCTTAGGTAATTAAACCACCAGAACAACTTATCGCGAGCTACAACACATAGTCTACGGGGGTCCCCTTAGGCTCTTACTAACTGTAGACGACAATTTTTTATGGGGGGTTCATAGAGAGCAATACTTGCAGTGGTGGAATGAAAAGAGGACCATAGTTGCTAGCTCAACCGACTGGTATATAACGGAGTTATCTTTCATTAACAACTCCATAGAAATCTCCAAGTCAAGCTTCTAAACTGGTAGGAAGATAGCACTTCTTCAACTCTTCATAGATAGCACTATCTAACCAATAGGAGGGCTAGACCACCCATCAACGCGTGCCGGAAATACCTAGGTAGATAGATCGCCTTGACGCTTCCGCCTAGACGCGCTCATAGGATCTACACCTCTTTCATCACCGTTAGAAAAATGTAGCGCAAATGTGATGATCGATCAATTCCATTAGGGTATGCGTACCAATCGCTAAGCGGCACAAACCCACGAGGCCCCACTACGGTAGCAATCATAATAATGTTTTGCGACCATGGACCGGCGAGAATCGGCGATGGGATATATGGAGATAAGTTAATATGTCTCGCAGAGATCGTTAAACCCAAGACCAACTCTTGGTTGCATACGGTTAGTATGACGACACTAACCGAAGCTACCCCGCTTCACGATGAGTATAAAGCATGTTGAGTTGAGCCTTTAGACAGAGAGAATTTCCTCCTTCTCTCCACTCGCTCGACTGTAACCAACAACTTGAACGAATATTGTTTGCACAAGCAACCGTACGCATCGTAATCACGACTAGACTCCTGTTCTTCTTTAGTTGAAGGGACCTATACTAATTGTTCACTTGACCAGGACCGATACTCGGTACGCGTCAAGATGGCGACCCCGCCAATGGAGGACATGACCTCGGATGGGTTATCCAGCAGGAGTTCAAATAACTGCACTTGATCAAACCCCTCATCATTAGGTAAAAAATCTGGGATGAGCCATGAGCCGGTGTTCGAGTCTCTTGCGTCCAGTCTGAAGTGTATCCAACCATACCCATCTAGAGATAATCTTTTCTAGATGAAGCGTATGGAGATACACGGAGGACAGGAAATTCGCGGAGCTCGTTCTGAGATTATACGGCCGAAAACTTGATCTGGATAATACCAGCGAAAGGATCATGCTCTCAATGTTTCCCTCTTACCCCTGTGAGCAACAACTAACACCTACCAGAATACTTACTTGATCAATATTCAAAATGGCCCCATCTGCAACCCTCGAAGTTGTCGAACCCACTACCCTCCCCCACAAGGGCGGCATCCCTGTTGGCAATGGCAAGGTCCATGCTACTGGAGCCGTTGAAGTCGCTGATGGGAAGTGGAAGGACTTCTCCTTCCACCCCATCAGGGAGTCACAGGTCGCTCGTGCCATGGCTCGTCGATACTTCAACGACCTCGACAATTATGCCGAGTCTGACATTGTCATCGTCGGTGCTGGCTCATGCGGTCTGAGCACTGCTTACACCCTTGCCAAGGCTCGTCCTGACTTGAAGATTGCTATCATTGAGGCTAGCGTTTCTCCCGGTTCGTGTAATTGACATACTGGACCAAAAACCTAGACTAATCTCTAATGTAGGTGGCGGTGCCTGGCTCGGAGGCCAGCTGTTCAGCGCCATGGTTATGCGCAAGCCCGCAGACAAGTTCTTGACCGACCTCGGTGTCCCCTTCGAAGATGAGGGCCCCTACGTCGTAGTCAAGCACGCTGCCCTCTTCACCTCGACTCTGCTGTCGAAGGTTCTGGCTTTCCCCAATGTCAAGCTCTTCAATGCCACCTCCGTCGAGGATCTTATCACCCGCCGTGACGAGTCTGGTGGTATCCGAATTGCTGGTGTTGTCACCAACTGGACTCTCGTCGCCATGCACCATGACGACCAGTCTTGCATGGACCCCAGCACCATCAATGCGCCTGTCATCATCAGTACCACCGGTCATGACGGTCCCTTTGGTGCCTTCAGCGCCAAGCGACTAGTGAGCATGCAGGCCCTCGAGAAGCTCGGTGGTATGCGTGGTTTGGACATGAACACCGCCGAGGATGCCATCGTCAAGGGCACCCGAGAGATTGTGCCCGGCTTGATCGTAGGTGGTATGGAGCTCAGCGAGGTCGATGGGGCCAACCGTATGGGCCCAACCTTCGGGTAAGTACCATAAAAACCAGCAGATGTAGCCAAAAGAAAATACTAATTCAATGTGAAGCGCTATGGCTCTATCCGGCGTCAAGGCTGCCGAGGAAGCCCTGAAGGTTTTCGAGCAGCGCCAGAAGGAGAATGCCTTCTAGATTGGAGGCGTATATTTGGAGGACGGACATGGAAAAGGGTCGTACACGCCTAGTTTACCATGGTTATAAGGGTCTTTTTCGCTGTAAAGATACAACTCTTCCTTCAGATAACAAATATAAGCGTGAATGACCCAATAACATCAACAGTTTCCGCTTGCACTGGTGCAAAATTCTTTCCAGTCATTAGACTTCTATCTGCTCCATGTTAAATCGTCGAAGCTGAGGAAGATACGCGTATTAATAAGCCCCAACTTCGTTCAATATGCCCGGACTAGTCTCGGAATAATCTCGGAACAAAGACCGTAGACCCACCCGGGCTGTACCTACAAAAAGATTTTTAGAGCTGCAAATTCTTGAAGTTGGAATCTCTCAACTCAAAATTCAACCAGCACTCTCATTTTTTTTATCGCCGGGAAATGATGTGCAGCAATGCGCATCTTGCTTATCCGGCATGGCGAATCCGTTGACAACGTAGCTGGCCTCTAGTGAGCACTTCTACATTCAATCCAGGTCTAACGGGAGCTTACCTTCCCCCAGTGCAGGCTCCCGCGACTCACCTCTGACGAGCCATGGTGTCCTTCAAATCAAGAGGTTAGGTGCCCATCTTGCAAAGCGCTCCAAAGTAATAGGCCCCGTCAAGTATATTTTCACTTCAGACCTTCAAAGAGCCTACCAGACCGCCGAGATCATCGCCGATGCCCTAAAGGAAGCACAATGCCCCGCAAGCAACGACGCATCTGAGAACCGGAAAGCCTTACCGGTTTCTCGGCTGACCGAGTTGCGCGAGAAGGACTACGGTTCATCCGAGGGCACGAAATATGGCGGCAAGGCGAAGAGAACCAGTGACGGTCAATTCCATTCGGACTCGGAAACCCACGAGTCCATGAGGATTAGAGTCAACAGGTTCCTGAGCTCCCATCTAATCCCCATCATTAAAACATATGGATCTGATACTATCACCGTCGTGGTAGTGGCACATGGTATCATTCTTGGTGTTCTTTTAAAGGCGTTGCTTGAGCGTTTCCCCCCGAAGCCAGCAGATCCCACTTCCTCAACTGAGAGGGGGGACACTCCTTCGGATGTTGCAGCATGGAGCAATACTGGCGTGCTTCAGGCCAGACTAGAACCTACTAAGAGTGTTCCAGTGTCACATAGCAAGGATGTGGCTTCTCCGAACTCATTGGTGTCCGACACTCACGAGTGCTCTTTCGCAGGTCCTAATGACAACGCATTGCGAATGATTGTTGAGTTCACCAACAATCTTGATCATCTTGAAGGCCTGAAGAAGACTAAAGGTGGCATTGGTAGTGCTAAATTCGATTCGCGGCAGCGGACCATGGATTCATTCTTCAATCCCGCCGCGAAGAAGAGAAAAATTGAGGTAAGAGACTCGTAGGCTTGCAATGGCTTTACATGAGTCCAAGGACCATAACTCAGCGGCATTCATAAATACTTGGAACCAACACGAGACTACATGACTGGTACGTTGTTTATCATATCTTCATTTCTGTTTTATATGATGAAAGCACATAATTCACAGACCTGTTCTGAATTACATGTGGAATCACTTATGTCCAACCGCTATCTGATATTCGCCAACTCAGCCCACTTTGTGCATTCTCTTTGAGAATTTCTGCTGACTTTGGGACCTCTAGGTATTCTCTCAGGCAAGCAAGAAACAGACAGCTTCATGACACTAGTCTCCTTTTTCAGCGGGATTACTGCTATAGTAGTGGAGCTCAACCGGATGGTAGAGCTCAGCTATATTTGGAGATGCCCCCTTTCCATTTTGACGCCGTCTTGTCCAGCAAATTAGATGTATGTCTATTCATCTTCCTCTTCCTCTTCCTCCGAAGGCAGTACATTTGGAAACCACCCATATTGGGAGAAGTCCACCGTCAGCTCCCCAAGTGCATCAGTAGTAACGGTGACTCCTTCGGCTTCTAGTGCAGCTGCTTGATTCAGAGCGCCAGACGGTTGTGATCTATATATATTAATTGGCAATTTCATGATGGTTGAATAGAATAACTTCCGACATACCTTGGTGATATTATTCCCTTGGCATTAATGACCCTCTGCCAGGGGACGTTCTCATGATTGAAACGTGCCTCCGTATCTTGTGAAAGATGCTTGAGACAAATACCAACTTGGCGTGGTCGTTGAGCTATAGAGTCAGTATTAGCTAGTCCTCCGATAGATTTCAATTATATTATGACAACCTACGAGTTCCAATCAACTTGGCGATATGTCCATAGCTCGTGACTTTACCATAAGGGATCTGCTGTACGGCGGTGTACACTTCGTGAAAGAAAGCAGCGGCTTCATCCGATCTTGGCATCTTTAACCTCCCTCTCTAACGAAAGGGTAACGGTATTTCCACTAGAGACCAATCAGAACATACAAGAAGAGAACATTTTAAGGTCGTATAGCGGAATTATCTGGGTACGTTGATACGCTTTGTAGTTTCATGGCACTGGAAGATGAAGGAGCATGGAATCAGTCATGGAATCAATACAAGGGCGTTATGCACGGGCCAGGCACACCATATCTGTATCTGGCTTGGCTACAGTACAATACAGTGCAAACAAACGGACATTTCGCCCCTTTTACAATGGTTCCGAAATAAGCCTTCCTATCTCAAAAAATCTCCATCTTATACCCTCTACAGTGGGTTAAGTTCCTAAACAATTGGATGTGTTGAATGTGAGGGTGGTAGTTGTGATGACAACGCTCGGCACAAACTCTTCTTCGTATTCCTCCCCGCCGCCGTCTCGCTCCCGTGCTCTCTCACACGCTTGGCCACACCGTGACCGATATCCCCTGTGATAATCGATGCCTCGTGGACAGATGTATACCTTTTGTGTGTTCCATGAAGTTGCGACTTCAACTTTGGCATTCGCTCTCTTCTTTAAGTAGCCTTCTACGGGCTGAAGATCGGCATTTTGGATAATTGTTACCGATCTCTCAAGACGCACAACGTCCAAGTATCTCTCATTTGCAATCCAATCTTCCAGCTTACGGATGCCGAAGTAGCGAGCCTCTCCGAGTAGAGATATGTATTTGGCATGGTCGAAAGTTTGAGAGACAGAGTCGAAGAATACAGGGAAGTTGCCGCTGCGTAGGTATCTTAAGACGTGCTCAAAAAGAGTCGGATCCGCGTCAATGAAGTACGAGCCGTCGGCGTCGGCGTCGCTCCACCGGCCGGAGAGGCGCGCCGCGAAATAATCGCTTTCGCCAACGAGGGTGTCGCGAAAGGTGATAAATCGGCGCTCGCCGACTTGTAAAGTAATTTTCTTGTTGCCATCATCGGCAGAGTTATTGTTCTTAGCATAATTTTGTTCGCGGTCCATGATGCCGGCTCTCCCTTTAAAATGAGAAATACAAGTTTTAATAGAAGTGTTGATGCAATACCCCCTTTTTTTTCAGAAGATCTTGGAGATCAATGTGATTATTATTATATATTTATATATGTCAACCAGAAGATCATTAGAAACAACATTAGATTAGATGAGGCGCAGAGGAGGTAGCCAAATGTGTTGGTTGTTGAATGATGTCTTAGGTACATACTGTATGTACTTGATAACACGGGGAAAGCCGCATCAAGGGCCGCAGCGACGGATAGGTACTTGGAAGGTAGTATTCTATTTCTATTGCACATAATGAATGTTGCAAACACTGAAATGAACATAAGATATATGCTGTCAGGGTATTTCGAGTATTTTCGCGCCTGTATGTCTTAAGGTACATATTGCAGAAACATGTGCAATTATCATGATTGGTACAAGCCCCTGCCGAGTACATATGTACCTAATTGCCAAATGTACCTACCTACATGAAGGTACACATCGAGTCCTCGACAAGCCGGAAGCTGCCAAAGTCACGACCTGAAGCTACGAAAGCAGAATTTTCGCGGCAATAAGGACTTTCGCATGCAAACGCAAGCTTCAGCCATTTAGAGCAGCTCGGCATCGGCTTTTCGCTCACCTATCTATGTACCTACCTAGCTCATAATACAATACATGTATAATTACAGAGAAGTGCCTCCAGTAAGTACCTACATGTACCTTAGGTACATAAGTAGGAGGTAGGTACCTATACGAAAGCTAATTTCAACATACATTAAACAGAAGCCTTTTTTCTCAGATGGGTTTGATTGACTGGGATTCAGGACTTAATACCTCGAATATATCTCAAAGGTACATAATATTAACACATATCATATAAAACTAATATTGAGATGCAGTGGAAGCAGAGAGTCTTGAGGCATTGCGCCTTAGGTAACCAAAGTCGCCATCTTAATAGAGAATATGTACCTATATTTAAAGAAGGACAATCAGTCTTTGCTAATGTAAATATCCAAACGTAAAACTCCAGTTATGTAGGCATGACATGTCCTTCTATACCAAACAGAACACGCTTATCTGTGAGATGTGGCACTGGCGGACAACCTACAACTATTTCAAACATTTGGGGCTACACACGCTATTGCCAACTATCTTAAATTATGATATATACCTGTTGCACGATGACTAAGAGACTTTTGTCAAAAACGACTCCCAGATTCAGCCATGTACAAGTGATGTAGGAGTCAACCAACTAAGTATGGATCTTAATCCAGCTAGTAACTTGAGAGTATGGCTCTCGATGACATCCACAGACTTGACATTAGCACGCCCGTTCGTGGCAATGTCCATACTATTTGTGTTTGCAACTGGGTGAATTGAAATCAACAATGTTATGGTCCTCTTTCGAGGACGTGGTATCTGAAGTATTTCGCCATTGACTGACTTTATGAACACGTTAGTAGGTTCACATGATAGCTATTAAATAGGAAGGGAGTCCTCCTATTCCATTCCTTTTTAGCACAGAATTCAAGGCCAAAAGAAAATCAGTAAACCCATATATTCGATTCATTCCGAAGAACTTAAAAGTTGTATTCTTCCCTACACCATCGCCCACTCGTCCTTTTAGTACATACATCATGGCCTTTCAACCGGTTCCGCCTCTTACCTTGAGCCTCCCTCCTTTTCCAAACTTCCCTACCGGGGTCCCTGACAACTTCAACCAGGCAGCCGCATCGATCACAACCGCAGGCATAATTGGGATCGTTCTTGGGGTCGTATCTCTCATAGCCACCATTGTATTAGCAGTCTGGTTATGGAGACGACATGACAGGAAGCGGCGGAGTCCGCCAGATCAAGTAGAATTGCAGCATAGACATCAGTCTGGGTCATCAAGCTACGGACGACAAGAGTTATCTGCCTGAAAGGGTTACTAAGATTCGAAGATCTCGTATGAAGGGACTACCATGAGTGATGACAAACCATGAAATTGTACAATGGCCATGGCAGGAAGCAGATCTGAATCTGCAGGATGAGTGTCACGTGGCGCACCAAGGATAAAGAGAAGAAAGTCGTTGTAGCTAGAAACTAACTTATTATGGACGTGGTAAACATACAAGATACTTCTTTGTCTATCATGTCTCATAGTGGAATATCCACAACGAGTTCCTGTCTGAGGACACGAGGATCGCCAAACTAGATAGGTATGCGTTGCCTAGCTAAAGCAGATATCTAAACTCATATAACACTTCTAACCTATTTATGGAGCTTTGACACATTACGTGGGTATTCATGCCTAGGTACATTCGTTCCCAATATGTATGAAGTCAAAGTTGACTAGGTAGGTAGATATGTACCATATCATCGGTAGTCCAATCAATAATAGTTAGCGCTACTATTACTCCGCACCTAATGCTACATTCCTCTTTGGATTCTACTACTGAACTTTGCTATCTTGCCCAGAATAAGGTAAATTGTAGACGTACTCGCGATTTGGTTTCACTTTAACTGCAAATATTTGGTTCCAAGTTCCTCGCCGTGTCTTGACGTGGGAGCGAAACCCAGAATGAAGATCCTTCATCTGACTTTTCTCCTAGCATGCTGTTGTCTCTCTCAGGGGATACTGGAAGTCTTCCAAGCGGCGCCACCTCCGCGATCAACTTTTGATAAGCCAGCATGCCGTCAGGTGCTTTTCGAACACAGTTTTGGCAACAGTTACGGAACCCCGTATGTCGGGGCGTATTCACCGCCCGGCCGGTGCAACTTCACGACGATCATCTTCAACCTAAGCGTTGTCTCGAGCGGACGGCAGTACGATAGGCTTGCGACACTATGGCTCGGAGATATCGAAGTGTGGAGGACTTCCACCGCGATGCCAATTCAGTCAGGTATCCACTGGTCGTTCCAGAAGGACATGACTATATGGCACTCGCTATTGACGCAGAGCGAAAAGATCATCTTTGACCTCGGTAACTTGATTGACGGCGATCGGTACACCGGCTATTTCAACACCACCTTAGAGGCGCTCTATTACAATGATCAGTATACAGCAGGGTTTCACCCTGCCTCCCATATTTACCCTATCTCAACCCTCTCATCATCAAACAACACTACTTCACTATTCTCACTACCTAGTGACAATGGCTACGTCAACCTGACATTACCGAGGAATGTGAAGAACGCAGTGGTGTCGGTTACTGCCTCGGGCAACGGCGAAGAAGAATTCTGGTTCACGAACGTGCCGACAAAGTATGTCCACACGTTCCCGAGTAATGAAGGTTGGCTGTATGGGTATAGCCCATTTCGCGAGGTTCAGATATTCATTGACGGCCAGCTTGCTGGCGTGTCTTGGCCTTTCCCGATCCTCTTTACCGGTGGGGTAGATCCTGGAGCCTGGCGACCAATTGTTGGTATCGATGCCTTCGAGTTACCGTCATTTGAGGTCGACGTTACTCCTTGGCTTGGGCTCCTGGCCGACGGGAAAGACCATACGATACAATTACGCGTCGTAGGTTTTGATATATCTTCAGAAGATGGCGTAGGTCCCGTAGGCGAGAATTGGTGGGTTTCTGGATCCGTCTTCGTCTGGCTTGAGGATGCAGTGGAACAGACACTGGCGCGAAACTTCAGAAGCGAAGTGACTGCAGTGTCTTCCGATTTCCACTCGGTCATTGATACTGCGATTGACGAGATCGGTGCAGTTACAAATACATCGCTCTACTTCGCTTTAACTGCAAGCCGAAATATATCGATCTCTTCGACGATCATAAGTGGGAACAATACTCGTGAAGTAGCATGGACTCAGAGTCTCTCATTCTCCAACATTCAGAACATGACAGATTCAGCATTTAATCAGTCGCTTGCGATGGTAACATCTGGGAGACACTCAGATTCGGCCTCTGATATTATCTCGAATTACACATATCCCCTAAATCTGTTCAGTGCATACGATGTGGCGTCCTCTGGAGCGACCACGAACCCTGGATCCGTACTTTGCTTAGTAGACAGAAGTAAACTAATAGACGGTATCCCCACGTTGTTATTTTTAACCGGAACATCTGTTGGTTCTGAGAGTTTAAAAACCAGGCAGAATGTCACGTCGAATTATCACTGGAACCGGACGATCGTCGAGGGTACCGAAGGTTTAGACACTATGAACGGCGAAGTGTGGCTCTCGTACTCTAGTCGTGGGGCGAGCAAGAATGACGTGACAGCATATCATCGATATGCTAGGGAGAAGAATGACAGCGTAGTAGTAGACGAGCAGGGTTGGGGACAAATACCAGTTCCTGACACGACACCACTTCCGCCTGTGGACGGAGAACCGATCGTCTAATTAGCAGGTGGCCCATATCGTTAAAATATCCAATCCTTTCATAGATCTGAACACTTCTTATTGATAGGGGCACGCTGTAATTATAGGGCATATATCGCTAGAGTCTACTGTAAGTATAGGCCTTGTGCCCTATAACTATAGTGATTGAAATTAACCAGTTAAATCGCGAAATTTTTCTTACTGTATGATCATTCAATTATATCAATAAGCCACACCAATACAGAGAATAAGATGAATTCGCGGTCTGCAAGATCATCGACGAAGCTCTTCTCATTCCATCCGGCTATACATCAGTGGGCCCAAGAACGCTTAGACAGGATTGAGCAAAACGCTGGCTTATGTGTTCAGCGTCCATTCTTGCTCATGCTATATCTCCAGAAGTCGAGACGTCAGGAACGCTATTTAGACGTCTCCTTCTTTGCCATATCGAAGCATGCCTAACTGGATTAACGGCACTGCACGCGGAATTTCCGGGATCTTTAGAGCATGCTTCCATCTTGGAGAAATTCGCATTGGTTTTTGCTGAAAATGGGCTCTTTAGGCGTGCTTGCTCTCTCCTCTTGAAGGTGGTTGAATTCCGCCTAGCTACCCTTGGAAAAGGTCACACAGAAACCCTTCGAGCTCAACGCGCCCTAGCCAATGCGCGCTTCAACCTTTTTGAGATTCCAAAGTGTCTAGATATTCAGAGAGAGGTTTTGTATACAACTAAGTGGTCAAGACCATCTTTGAGAGATTGGTTGGTATGGCCACCGTGGAAGCCGATTCATATGTCCTACTACGTCGCATTAGATGACATGGCTCGTTTTCTCTGGCTGGGCGGTAAAAGAGAGCAATCCTACGCAGCGGGGATAGAAGCAGTGGATGGTCTTACTAGACAGCTTGGCGAGGATGATCCCATAACGCTTCGCGCGATGTTCAATCTCGGCCGGACTAGCCAACACCTAGGTCAGTTCAAGAAGGCCCAGGAGCTAATCGAAGTAGTGGAACGGAAGAGGCAGCATTTCTTCGGATCTGATCACCCTGATACTCTGATGGCGATGAATGAGCTGGGGACGAATCTGCTGGCTCAGGGAATTCAACTCGATTATGCGGAACATTTGATTTCTACTACCTGGTCAACTCGCAAAAAGGTACTCGGAGAGGAGCATTTTTATACTCTTTGGTCCGCCAATGATGTATCACGCGTATATTGCGAACTCGGTCGCTTCCCGGAGGCTCTCGTAATGCTAAAGGAGATTTTACCTGTTATGAGGAGAACTATGGGTGAATATCATATTGGCATGATCATGACTAAATCAAACCTTGCATGGAATTATATTCTGTGTGAAGAGTGGGATGAAGCTGAGTCTATTTTAAGACCTCTATGCGAGACCATAGAAGAAGACACACCTTACTGGATCGAAACTAATTATGGATATGCTTATGTTCTGGCCCTTAAAAAGGACTTCAAAAAAGCAGAACACCGTTGCAATCTCATCATGGATAAAATCAGCGAGACAAGAGTCATTGCATCAGATAGTGCGCATGCCTTGGCCACGGCGGACATTCTTTTCAAGATATATTCCATTTTAGATCAGAAGGAAGAGCTAGAGTCTTTGGAAGAGAAATATCCTCACGTTGCAGAGAAAACATATAAACGTCTTCGCTCGATTGATGTTATTATGCCTTTCCAGCCAGCACGACGCCCAAACACGGGAAACACGAACATCTAACCAATTAAAAGTCTACTCTCTTGGCTGGGTTAAAGAGAGCATAAAATCTTGCTATAGGAGCGACATACGAGAGACTGCCTAGCTCTTTATCGCTATCGCCATTTTATATATGGGGAGTTGCCGTGGGCTGTTATAAACTGATTGATGATGATTGTTCGGTGCTCCAGCTCGATTTCGTTATTCTAAGCATGACGCGAGAAGAGGGGTTTAGCACAAAAAATCAACACATCCGTGAGGCAACCGTAATATTATATGTAATATTAACTTGACTAGCTTTAAGTAAGGCCTTATGAGGCTAGGTTGCCCAGAGAACTAGAAAGAGGTAGTCATAAATTTTAGTCTACTGGGTGTCGATTGGGTTCTCACCGTTTGCTATATCAAATCCTACTCACTCTTTTCTCATTTAGAGAGAACACGATCATACGTTCATAAAGCTACACTTACGCCAAGGGAACTAGTGAGTAAGCCTTATTATACCATAAAAGTCTAGCTAATGATTGATTTTAAGAGGGAACTATATGCAAATTCTATTTGGTAACAGCTTATCATCATGCTGAAATTAGATCGCGTGGCTGAACGACCGCCAAGAAAAGCTCAATCGCTCGCCCCAATGAGGCATCAGCGGCGCAGCAGAACACGGTAACCCTAAACACACAGGTAAAATTCCCTAAACTAACAGGTTACCCACATACACGTGACATAGTAATAGGGACACACTCCCACCTATTTAGTATGGATGTGTTAGCGCTATTAGCGCTCGGACCTCCTAACCCCACATGCACTGTAACGTATGTTACAACCGTTACAACTTACCGCTACGGTAACGATAAGCCACAAGTATTAAATATAAAAATAAATTAATAATTAATTAAATAAAATAAAATAAAATATTTTAAATAAATATTAAATTTTATAAATATTTATTTATAATTAATAAAATTTATTTTTAATAAATACCTTTTTATTTTATTTTATTTTTAATTATTTTAATACTTTTAATAGTTGTGACTTGCCGTGACAGCGTAACTCGTTGTAACAGCTGTGGCTTTTGTGGTGTGGTAGTCCTATAGCCACAGGTGTACGCTTACT